>SJYO01041148.1:543220-784968 GCA_006410555.1 Capra ibex
CTTTAACTTTGCCATTAGTCTTTAGAAGGTCGTTTGTTTTCGGGTCCAGGTCTGCCGAAGTGTCGACTTAAGATGGTTTTTAAAGCTCTTCTCGATTGTGGATAGGAGGAGTTTGAGAAGGTCTTTTAACGTCTCCTTCCATTTGAAGGTTTGAGTAAGATACTCCGGTGGTAGTGGGATTATGGTTTTGGACTGTTTCTACAGTGTTTTTTTCTTTTGATGTCCGGTTATAGTGACTACTTGTATCTACGTTTTTAGGAGTTGTTTTAAGATCGTTAGTCTTAGGTTGTTGTGTAATTTTTCTAGTATGTGGTACTGGTTCACCCGAAATAGGGTCCCTACGTTCCTAAGAAGTTATAGGTGTTTAGCTAGTTACATTAAGTGGTGTAATTGTTTAACTTTTTATTTTCGGTATCCTAATAGAGTTATCTGCGTCTCTTCCGGAAACTGTTTTAAGTTGTAGGTAAATACTATTTTTTTTTTTTGAGAGGTCTTTCGTCCTTATCTTCCTTGTATGGAGTTGTANTCGTCCTTATCTTCCTTGTATGGAGTTGTATTATTTTCGATATATACTGTTTGGGTGTCGTTTGTAATAGGAGTTACCACTTTTTACCTTTCGTAAAGGGGATTTCAGTCCTTGTTCTGTTCTCACGGGTGAAAGTGGCGATGATAAGTTGTATCAAGACCTTCAAAACCGGTGTCGTTAGTCTCGTCTTTTTCTTTAGTTTCCTTAGGTTTAACCTTTTCTTCTTCATTTTGAGAGTGACAAACGTCTATTGTACTAGGAGATGTATCTTTTGGGATTTCTGAGGTGGTCTTTTAATGATCTCGATTAGTCACTTATATCATTTCAATGTCCTATATTTTAGTTGTGTGTCTTTAGGGAACGTAAGGATATGTGATTTTACTCTTTCATCTTTTTCTTTAATTCCTTTGTTAAGGTAAGTGGTAACGTTGCTTTTCTTATTTTATGAATCCTTTTATAGATGGATTTCTTTGATTTCTGGATATATATCTTTTGATATTTCGCGACTACTTTCTTTAGTTTTTCCTGGGATTATCTACCTCTTTATATGGTACAAGTACCTAACCTTCTTATTTATATCACTTTTACTCATATGATGGGTTCCGTTAGATGTCTAAGTTACGTTAGGAATAGTTCGACGGTCGCTATAAAAAGTGTCTTGATCTTGTTTATTAAAGTGTTAAACATACCTTTATGTTTTTTGGAGCTTATCGGTTTCGTTAGAACTCCTTCTTCTTACCTAGACCTCCTTAGTTGAACGGACTGAAGTCCGAGATGATGTTTCGGTGTCAGTAGTTCTGTCATACCAGGACCGTGTTTCTGTCTGTATATCTATTTACCTTGTTTTATCTTTCGGGTCACTATTTAGGTGTGTGTATACCTGGGGAATAGAAACTGTTTCCTCCGTNTAAAAAGTGTCTTGATCTTGTTTATTAAAGTTCTAAACATACCTTTATGTTTTTTGGAGCTTATCGGTTTCGTTAGAACTCTTTCTTCTTACCTTGACCTCCTTAGTTGAACGGACTGAAGTCCGAGATGATGTTTCGGTGTCAGTAGTTCTGTCATACCATGACCGTGTTTCTGTCTGTATATCTAGTTACCTTGTTTTATCTTTCGGGTCACTATTTAGGTGTGTGTATACCTGGGGAATAGAAACTGTTTCCTCCGTTCTTATATTTTACCTCATTTCTGTTAGAGAAATTGTTCACCACGACCCTTTTGACCAGTTGGTGAACATTTTCTTACTTTGATCTAGTGAAAGATTACGGTGTGTGTTTTTATTTGAGTTTTATCTAATTTCTAGATTTACATTCTGGTCTTTGATATTTTGAGGATCTCCTCTTGTATCCGTTTTGTGAGAGGCTGTATTTAGTGTCGTCCTAGGAGATACTAGGTGGAGGGTCTTATGACCTTTATTTTCGTTTTTATTTGATTACCCTAGATTAATTTTAATTTTCGAAGAAGTGTTGTTTCCTTTTATATTCGTTCCACTTTTCTGTCGGAAGACTTACCCTCTTTTATTATCGTGTTGATTAGAGTTTTTATATGTTCGTTGAATACGTCGAGTTAAGGTCTTTTTATTTACTGGGTTAGTTGTTTACTCGGTTTTTTGATTTATCTGTAAAGAGGTTTCTTCTGAATGCCTACCGATTGTTGGTGTACTTTTCTACGAGTCGTAGTGAGTAATAATCACTTTACGTTTAGTTCTGGTGTTACTCCATTGTAAAGTGTGGTCAGTCTTACCGACGTTAGGTTTTCAGACGTTCGTTATTTACGACCTCTCCCACACCTCTTTTCCCTTGGGAGAATGTGACAACCACCCTTACTTTTGATCATGTCGGTGATACCTCTTGTCACACCTCTAAGGAAATTTTTAACGTTTATCTTGACGGAATACTAGGTCGTTAAGGTGACGACCCGTATGTGTGGCTCCTTTGGTCTTAACTTTCTCTGTGTACATGGCGTTACAAGTGGCGTCGTGACAAATATTATCGGTCCTGTACCTTTGTTGGATCTACAGGTAGTCGTCTACTTACCTATTCTTTCGACACCATGTATATGTGTTACCTCATAATGAGTCGGTAATTTTTTTATGTAAACTTAGTCAAGATTACTCTACCTACTTTGACCTCGGCTAATATGTCACTTCATTCGGTCTTTCTTTTTGTGGTTATGTCATATGATTGTGTATATATACCTTAAATCTTTCTACCATTACTACTGGGACATACGCTCTGTCGTTTTCTCTGTGTCTATACATATCGCCTGAAAACCTGGGACACCCTCTCCCTCTCCCACCCTACTAAACCCTCTTACCGTAACTTTGTAAATATGGTAGTACATTCTTTACTTAGTGGTCAGATGCAAACTACGTCCTATATCCTACGAGCCCCGACCACGTGCCCCTAGTAGGTCTCTCTGCTATAACCCACCCTCCACCCTCCCCCCAAGTACAAACCCTTGAGTACATGTGGGCACCGTCTAAGTACAGTTACCTACCGTTTTGGTTATGTCATAACATTTCATTTTATGTCATTTTTAATTAAAAAAAAATTTTTAGTTGTGTGTCTCCATAATTTTTCTACTATTTTCAGTTGTTTCCAATTGTTAGTCTTAATCGATACGATTGTTTACTATTTCTCAAAGGTCTCGTCCTTAATTAGTGGAAAGACACATTGTTCCCCACCCTCAGTCCTTTTTGAAGTTTGGTCTATATTACTAATATAGACATCAAAGCGATACGTCATTTTACCTCTTTTCGTTAAGTCCTACCCATTTCGTCTTGTTTGTTCAAACTCAGAGAGAGTTTGAATTTTTTTGGAAGTTCTCGAGTTTGACGGATTTCGAACCACCGTAAGCTCTAGGAGAGAATAGAGGTAGGGTTGGAGGTTCAAAGACCCAAGTAAGACGTGGTATTGTTCAGAAGAGGTGTGAGCACCTTATGTTCATGGAAGTACAGGGAAACCCGAAGACAGTATCGAGTCAACCATTTCTTAGATGGATATTACGTCCTTAGACGGATGTTACGTCCTCAGGCGGACGTTACGTCCTCTGGACCCAAGTTAAGGACCCAGACCTTCTAGGGGACCTCTTCCTTTACCGTTGGGTGAGGTCATAAGAACTGACCTTTAGGGTTCCTGTATCCTCGGACCGTCCGATATCGGGTACCTTAGTCTTCTCACCCTGTGCTGAATCTCTGATTTGGATCTGTATATATATATATATGGGTCCTCCTACCGTACCGCTAGGTGAGGTCATAAGTGAAACCCGTCGTAATATTTCCGATGAGTTCCACTTGTACTCTATTAACATCGTCGGTTTAAGTACTTTTCTATCACATGAATATTCCGATAGTAACGATCATTAAATTCTGTATAATCTGTGGTTCGATCCTTGAAATATTTTCGTCAAGATTTAAAGGATCGTGTTCCTTATTCGAAGACCTTCTTTCTTTCCACAAATTACTCTTTCTATTGTCCTTTCAATTTAGATCTCTAAATCATCCAAACTTCACGTATACTCTGTAGGTAAACCTTTCTAGTTTGACCGTACATCTTTATCTCGAACTTAGAATCGTCTCACTGATTGGACTGCACTCTAAAAGTTCTGTAGTTTGAAACACACTATCGACTCTTATTCCTTTCTTTCAATGTGTGTCCCTTTTATACATTTCCTAATTCTCTTTCTCTTCCTTCTCGAAGACAATTTCTATAACCTACTTCTGAAAGTCTAGTCAAGTCAAGTCAGCGAGTCAGCACAGGCTGAGCAACGCTGGAGTACTTGACGTTGTGCGGTCCGGAGTGACAGGTAATAGTAGAGGGCCTCAGGTGGGTTTGAGTACAAGTAACTAACCACTACGGTAGGTTGGTAGAGTAGGAGACAGTAGGGGAAGAGGACGACGGGAGTTAGAAAGGGTCGTAGTCCCAGAAAAGTTTACTCAGTCGAGAAGTGTAGTCCACCGGTTTAATAACCTCAAAGTTGAAGTTTTAGTCAAGATAGTTACTTGTGGGTCCTGACTGGAGGAAATCTTACCTGACCAACCTAGAGGAAAGTCAGGTTCCTTGAGAGTTCTCAAAAGATGTTATGGTATCAAGTTTTCGTAGTTAAGAAGTCGTGAGTCGAAAGAAATATCAGGTTGAGAGTGTAAGTATGTACTGGTGACCTTTTTGGTATCGGAACTTATCTGTCTGGAAACAGTTGTTTCATTGCAGAGACGAAAAATTATTCGACAGACTCACCCAGTATTGAAAGGAAGGTGCCTCATTCGTAGAAAATTAAAGTACCGACGTTAGTAGTAGACGTCACTAAAACCTCGGGTTTTTTTTATTTCAGTCGGTTAGAAAGGTGACAAAGGGGTAGATAAACGGTACTTCACTACCCTGGTCTACGGTACTAGAATCAGAAGACTTACAACTCAACATTCGGTTGAAAAAGTGAGAGGAGAAAGTGAAAGTAGTTCTCCGAGAAATCAAGTAGAAGCGAAAGACGGTATTCCCACCACAGTAGACGTATAGACTCCAATAACTATAAAGAGGACCGTTAGAACTAAGATCGAACACGAAGGAGGTCGGGTCGCAAAGAGTACTACATGAGACGTATATTCAATTTATTCGTTCCACTGTTATATGTCGGAACTGCATGAGGAAAAGGAGAAACCTTGGTCAGACGACAAGGTACAGGTCAAGATTGACAACAAAGGACTGGACGTATGTCTAAAGAGTTCTCTGTCCAGTCCACTAGACCGTGAGGGTAGAGCACTTCCTAAAAGGTGTCAAACAACACTAGATGTGTCAGTTTCCGAAACCGTATCAGTTATTTAGTCTTTATCTACAAAAAGACCTTGAGAGAACGAACAAACTACTAGGTCGTCTACAACCGTTAAACTAGAGAACAAAGAGACGGAAAAGATTTTGGTCGAACTTGTAGACCTTCAAGTATCAAGTGTATAACGATTTCGGACCGGAACTCTTAAAACTCGCAATGAAATGAATTCAGAAATCAGCAACTTTTTTGTTGAAATTAGATACATTGTCTCTCCTACCGTCTCCTATTCTACCAATTTATCATAGTGGTTGAGTTACCTGTACTTCGACTCTTTTGGGACCCTCTATCACTTCCTGTCTCTTAGTAGTGTACGACTTTTCTCAGACTGTGTTGAATCTCTGATTGGTTATTGCTGATATATAAGAGTCATCACTTTACGAAACTTTTGTACGTTTCGCAACAAATTTAAATGGTGAGAGTGTCTTAAGAAACAGGTAGTTTAAGAGAGATGTTCTTTTTCCGTTCTTATCGTTATTATCGGTATCTAATTTTAAGACACTACGTTTTATCCTCGAGACGTTTTAATGACCATTTCGACTAGTATCTAAGTCGAGAGGGATAAAAGGGAGATCTCGTAATACATCACTTCACTGACGTAGACAACTGTGTTACACGCAGACAGAGAGGAGCCCTCACTTATCTTGGGTTTAGTTAAGTGTGACAATGGAATTATCGAGATTTTAATATTAACGATAAATTAGTGATAATTTAACCTGAACCGAAACTAAAGAACCGTTCAAAATAAAGTAACCTTTAATTGATTTAAAGAAAGAAAAAAATAATGAAAGATCGTTTGTAAAGAAAGATTTTACTGTTATACTTTTCATAGTAAAAATTTTTATTTTAATACTGATGTCACACTCCTTTCATTGTAATATCAATTCGTGGGAAAAAGTAAATTGATTTTATTACAATAGTAAGTCGTAGTATTCGTAGATTCTGTTCACGTTATCATTACTTTTAGAAAAGGTTCATGTTTAAGGGAAAACGTTTCGTTTTAGTTGAAGTGATTATACATTTAATACTTTGACTTTATATAGAGTGTAAACACGAATTTCATATATGTTAAAGACGAAATTTTTTGTGTATACAACGATGATCGAAAGAACCATTGGTGTAAGAATGTCGGTCGTATCTCTTTCTTAAAATGACACGATATGACGCGATTTAGTGAAGTCAGCACAGGTTGAGAAGTGTTGGGGTACTTGACATCGGACGGTCCGAGGAGACAGGTAACCTAAAAGGTCCGTTCTGATGACCTCACCTAACGGTATGGGAAGAGACCCCCTAGAAGGGTTGGGTCCCTAGCTTGGATGCAGAGGATACAGAGGACGTGACCGTCCACCCAAGAAATGACGATCGTGGTGGACCCTTCGGATTATTCTTTTTTCTTTTTAAAACCAAACAAACACCAAAAGACTATGGATAAATCCTCATCACTTAGTGTGTGCACAATTAAATAAAATCTTAATTCTCTCGAAAAATTACCGTAATTTGGTATTTCTTAATTTGACATTAAAACTAACTTAGTAAGATTGAAGATCGGGAGTCAAAAGAGTTGACATTTTATTCAATGAGATTTTATTAAAACTTTTGGAAAGATCTAGATTATAAAGTCATACTGTGTCATCATAGTACAGGATAATACTCTCTTCAAAATCTGGTATAAACCTTATCCTGTGTTCTGATGAGAGTTTACTTGGTTGGTTGCTTCATTTTTGTCACCAGATCATACTCTTAAGATACCAGTCTCCTCTGACTACCCAATGTCTGGTACTCCAACGTTTCTCTGCCTATGTTGACTCGGTGATTTGTGTGTGTGTGTATGTGTGCGTTTTCGTTGTACTACGGTTCAGTGTTGGGTGGGTGCGTCGTTCTAACGACAGGGGTCCGAAGGGACTCCATCCGTCTTTTCTCGACTTAGTGAGTGTGAGAATTAGGAAGTCAAGGTTATTAATAATATACGTGACCAACTGTTCTGAACGTGGTCTTGTTTATAAACAGTAAGTTCCTTATAAAATTTCGTGTTAAATGATTAATATTTTCCATTTCCTCGTAAAATGGAAGAAAAGATATTAGGTTCTGTTGATTTTCTTTACAATATTGAAAGAAAGGTGATACTTGTAAAACCTAAAAAAGTGTGGTTTTGATATGGCTGTCAACGCCAAATTTTCCTAACCATACAGAGGGTACTCCTCTGACCTCAAGACGATTATTTTGGAAGGACGTACGTAGTGACTGTGTACGTCGACTTCGTGAACCCTCTATTAAGACATAAATTCCTCTGTCTTCTTCGACTCGATTTTATTCGTATAACTCTTCGTGATCTACCATTCCATAAACGGGTCTAAGACATCGATCTTTTGACCTTAATCGATCGCGGGACCCGTGACTATGTAATTTCAAAATTATATTTTTAACACGAATACTAAAACGGGACTACTGAAGAACAGTGAGTATACGGTTTTTTTCCGGTATGCCTTTTCGTGTAAACCCGTACCCACTATTCATTAATTGATATGGAGTGAATTTTAGTAAAATAGTATGTTCCGTCTTTGAATGAATTGAATGAATTTTACTTATTATGTACCGTTCCTCACCTAGGGACTTTTTCCTAGTCTTTTTCCTAAACTGAGAAATAGTAACGTCTGTTCCATTCTCGTCAAGAGGAAGTTCTCGACTCAAGGATCAGGATCTATCTACTCCGTGTCTTATTAATGTGTATTGAGGGTTTTCTAGTTCCTGTAATTAATACAACGGAGTATTTGTGAAGTTTCTAGTTCTGACGTCCTTCACTAATGTCGTAAATCGTTAACAGAGATTTACAAGGACGTTCCTTAAATTAATTTAAAAATACTATAAGACGTTCAAAAGAAGATTAAGTACATAAACCTTTTTTTACGACTGATATATTACCCGATTACCCTTCTACTTTTATTTCCTCCCTAGTAAAAGTAAGGAAAAATACTTTATTAAGGTAGTTAAAGAATTCATACATTGTATAATGAAGTAGTAATTTATAGATCATATAAGTAAATTTATTGTAGTTCCAATAAAGAATTACCCGTTGATGATTCGTTTTAGTTTGACTTACGATTAGACAATATTTCATTGCACAATAGAAACTTATGACGTAACCGTTCAACTTCGTATAGAATCTGTTATTAAGTTTCTAAAGACCTTACTTGTAAAATATTACGAGTGAAACTACAAAATTATATAGAATTGTCAAATGTTTCACGATGTACTATACGGTCGTTTAAACCTTTTGAGTCGTCACCGGTGTCCTGACCTTTTCCAGTCAAAAGTAAGGTTAGGGATTCTTTCCGTTACGAGTTTGATGACGTGTTAACGTGAGTAGAGTGTACGATCGTTTCATTACGAGTTTTAAGAGGTTCGGTCCGAAGTTGTCATACTTCCCGAAGTTGGGTCCTTAAAGGTTTACAAGTTCGATCTAAATCTTTTCCGTCTCTTTGTTCTCTAGTTTAACAGTTGTAGGTGACCTAGTAACTTTTTCGTTCTCTCAAGGTCTTTTTGTAGATAAAGACGAAATAACTGATCCGGTTGGAATCTGACACACCTAGTGTTGTTTGACACCTTTTAAGAAGTTCTCTACCCTTACGGTCTGGTGGACTGGACGGAGAACTCTTTGGATATACGTCCAGTCCTTCGTTGTCAATTTTGATCTGTACCTTGTTGTCTGACCCATGTTTAGCCCTTTCCTCATGCAGTTCCGACATATAACAGTGGGAGGAATAAATTGAACATATTTCTTATGTAGTACTCTTTGTGACCCGACTTACTTCGTGTTCGATCTTAGTTCTAACGGCCCTTTTTATAGTTATTGGAGTCTATACGTCTACTGTGGTGTCAATACCGTATTTCGCTTCTGCTTGATTTCTCGGAGAACTACTTTCACTTTCTCCTCTCACTTCTTCAACCGAATTTTGAGTTGTAAGTTTTTTGATTCTAGTACCGTAGATCAGGGTAATCAAGTACCGTTCATCTTTCCCTTTGTTACTTTTGTCACTCTCTGAAAATAAAACCCCCCGAGGTTTTTAGTGACGTCTGCCACTGACGTCGGTACTTTAATTTTCTGCGAATGAGGAACCTTCTTTGTGATACTGGTTGGATCTGTCGTATAATTTTTCGTCTCTGTAATGAAACGGTTGTTTCCAGGTAGATCAGTTTCAATCTCAAAAAGGTCATCAGTCCATACCTACACTCTCAACCTGATGTGTCTTTCGACTCACGATTTCTTAACTACGAAAACTTGACACCACAACGTCTTCTGAGAACTCTCAGGGAACCTGACTTTCCTCAAGGTTGGTCAGGTAGGATTTCTTTAGTTATGACTTATAAGTAACCTTCCTGACTACGACTTCGACTTTGAGGTTATGAAACCGGTGGACTACGTTTATTGATTGAGAAAACTTTTCTGGGACTACGATCCTTTTTAATTTCCACCCTCCTCTTCCGTTGTTGTCTCTTACTCTACCAACCTACCGTAGTAACTGAGTTGCCTGTACTCAAACTCATTCGAGGCCCTCAACCACTACCTGTCCCTTAGGACCACACGACGTCAGGTAACCCAGTGTTTCTCAGTCTGTGCTGACTCGTTTGACTTGACTTGACTTGACTTGGTATGGAGGATCGATAGAGGAACAGGAGTACTTATTCGATTTGAGCTACGTCTTCAATTCTGAGTGAGAGAGAGAGAGTGAGAGTGAGAGAGTGAGTGAGAGTATGGTAGGTTACGAAGTTGTTGTCAAGTTGGGTCAACCAATACCTTATACGTTCAATTGTCATATATATTTATCTTACTTAAATAATGTAACGAAACAAGACTTCTTTCCATACTGTGTACTGTATTCCGTCGTGCACTGTAGTCCGTCACATCTAGTTTGGGTCTATACTCCAGATGTCTCTTCGAATAATTATAGTGTGTCGTGGATCATGGGCTCAATTATCGACAATGAAGTAGTAGTGATCTTTGATAGTAGTCTTTAAGATTATAAATGGATCTTTTGAAAGGAAAAAGTAAAGTTCCATTTTGTCTTTCTTACCAACACGAAAGGATAGTACTCCATATACCAAACTTACATTTTCATAACTGTGTGACCATCAATTGAGTAATTCGTGGTTATACAGTTTTCTTTTAAATAATAATCTTTTTTCTATGTAAAAAACACTAGTATAAGGGGGTGACATTTGACTATAACAAAATCATCTCTAATTCTTCACTGTGTACTATAAATAAAGAAAAACTCGTAGACCTGTGTACAGTATAGGTCGAAACTAAGTAATACTGACTCAAAATCATGTCAATACATTGAGTAAAAGAAGGAATAGCCTTTTTTTAATATCTTACTCCGAAATCAGTTTGTTTATTTGACAGAACCCCAATCCATTTGTTAAAGGTGAAATTTAACCTAGTTGCTTTACAGACTTTTACAGAATAAGAATATCGGAGTCAACATGTCTATAGACATGTCTATCTACAACATAGAAGAGAGAAATCTCTGTTAATAGGAGGTAAAGTCCGAAGGGACCACTGGGTCTACCATTTCTTAGACAGACGTTACGCTCTCTGTACCCAAGCTAAGGATCCAACAATTCTGGGGACTTCCTCCATACTGTTGGGTGAGGTTACAAGATCGGACCTCTTAAGGTACCCGTCTCCTCGGACAACCCGATGTCAGGTACCCCAGTGTTTCTCAACCTGTACTGACTCACCGTTTCGTGTCGTAACGTGTTGTTTCCATTTCAGTCAGACCATATAATGATCGTCTCCCAATTAGATTTCTTCAATTAGAGTTTCTCTAATCAGAGTTTATAGTCACCGATTTTGAGGGGATCTCTCGACCAATGTTCCTGTCAAAGACCCAAAATGGGGCTCTCTAAGATTAAGTCATCTACACCCCAATCTAAGTCCTTAAACCAAAATTAGACAGGAAGTTCAACGACTAATAAACCCCCCGTGTGAAACTCTTTATAAAAATAATTTTCGACCTTTGTGGACCCATTAAGTATGTAATAGTTAGATGTATATAATAGGTGTATTAACGCATCCAATTCTGAACAACTGTATATAATTTTAATACCTTTTAAAAACATCTTTTGTACCATTGGATAAACTACAAAAGTCCGAAGTCGAAAGAACAAAGAGAGAGTAGGACACACACACACACACACACACACACACACCTGTGTGATTAACAAGTAAATAAATAACAAGGTGTATTGTGAAAAATTGAAATTAAAATTGAAAGTTTTAATAATTATTCCTCGAAACAAGAAATTCTCCTTGTAGACCAAAACACTCCATAAACCCATATCGATTGAAGGATAATTAGGGTTAACTTCACTGGGTCTTTCATGTTATATTTTACATTTTCATACGTAACCCTACATCCTTTTTCGTGTGAATAATTTATACTTTTGAAGTTTTTCGGTGACAATGTATCACCCTTCTACCTTTATCCGGTTCTTAATATACAGGTTTTGTACTGTTAAATTCACTTTACTTATTTAAGTACCTTTACCTTAAATGTTTCTAACCGAATTCTTTTTTATCTTTAAGACTTATCAGAATACAAATAATTTATTAACACATTACTTTGTAAAAATTTGTCTCTTTCGAAGACCGTGTTTTCTGTAATGGTCAATTGATTCTTCACAAAATTCTTCCCTAGTTTATACAAAATCAGTTAGTGAAAGTCTCGTCTTTTACTCTGGTGAACTTAAGTGTTATGATCGTATTGAAACTATCGTTAGTGACTTTCAGGGTAATTCTTTACTTTAAATATCCGTTTAGAGAGGATCCTTGCATCCATGTTTGTAGAATTTGTCGCATAATCACTTGACTATTCTCTGTTTTACACTCCTTTTACTGTTACGACGTAAATAAAGTCCTTACGTTCCAATAAAATTGTAAACTTAAATCCATAAAGTATTGTAATAATAAGATTTCCCCTTTTAATGTACTAGTAGGATTGATGGGTAAGTATTATTTTTAATCACCTTAATCCTTCTATTTCTGGTAACGATTATATTATGTCTTTTAGGAAACATCTTTCTTTAAATGTAACATGAATTTCCCTTTTATGACTTTCGAAAGGGAGTTCTTCAACCGTTACTCACACTAATAACGAGAAAGATCTGACATTACTTCCAACGTTGGTCATGGTATTTTATTTTTTTGATTACTAACTCTTTCCTGATTAGACATCAATAAGTGTCTATCTAGGTTATCTGTTAACACATGTGTCTTTTAAATTTTCTTAAAGGTCTTATTGATGTTCTTCATTATACATTTAAATAACACCGCTGATTCACTGACTTAACTTTACTTGACTTGACTTGACTTAATTTTGATTTATACACTCATGAACCAATGGGTTTTAAAGTAACGACCCCTAAATAGGGTCTCCTTTTTTATTATACAAGGGTATTTTGAACTTATAAATATCGTCGAAATAAGTATTATCGGTCTTGACCTTTATTGGGTCGACAGGAAGTTACCTACTTTCGAAATTTTTTTTTACACCATATCGGTATGGTTCCTATATGATGAGTCGTTACTTTTCATAGGTTGATAACTATATACGTTATTGGATCTACTTAGAGATCTCTTAGTACAACTCACTTTTTTCAGTTGGGATTTTATGATGAATAATATATCACTGTAAATATATTGTAGGAACTTTTCTTTTTGAATGTCTTTACCTCTTATCTGATCAGTCTTATCTTGTCCCGGTCCTCAATTCCTTCCCCAACTTCATCCTCCCTTCACCCCCACCGATATTTTCCTGTTGTACTCCACAGGAACCTCACTACCTTTACGAGACATAGAACTGACATAGTTACGGTTATAGGTCTAATACTATGACATGGTGTCAAAACGTTCTCCAATGGTAACCCCCTTTGACCATTTCGTATTTACCCCTAACGATAATAAAAAGTGTTGACGTACACCTATGTGTTAACAGAGTTTTCAAATCAAATTTTTTTACTTTTTAGATATTTGACCGGTAAATAATAAATACTTCCACGAACTAAACAGTATAAATCTCCCCACTTATTATTTCTCATTTAAATCGGTCTGGATGAAACCGGTGGAGTACACTTCTCAACTGAGTAACCTTTTCTGAGACTACGACCCTCCCTAACCCCCGTCCTTCTCTTCCCCTACTGTCTCTTACTCTACCGACCTACCGTAGTGGCTGAGTTACCTACACCCAAACCCACTTGAGGCCCTCAACCACTACCTGTCCTTCTGGATCGTACGACACTAAGTACCCCAGCGTTTCTCAGACTGTGCTGACTCACTGACTTGACTTGACTTGACTTGACTTCTTAATCTTCCAGTTACAAATTTTTTAGTTAAAGACTTTTTACAGTTGTTATTTTTAAAATTTTTAAAATTCACAATGAAATGTATCGTAAGTTGTATTGTTTATAGATTCTTGTTTAGATTGTTTTATACGTAGTCTAGAATATTTTAATATTTTTAATTACTCTCTCTAATTTCTTCTGGATTTATTAACCTTGTTATATAGTATAATCACTGAAGTCTGAAGTATAACATTTCTAAAACCAAAAGAAGTTTCTCTTATATCTAATTTAAGACGTGAGTATTTTGAGGGTTATTTTAAAAAGACCTTTATAATGTTCGAATAAAATTTATGCGTTCTTTAGTACTCGTCAAGAGAGTCTATAGAGTTGGTCTCAAACTTCTCTCCTAATTTGAGATTACGAGATTTTCAAGGTAAAGTACTTAATAATTTAAGAGAGGACACGTATATCTTACCATTGTATACCCTATTTTAATAGTGAGTTTAATAAAAAAGGGAGATAAGTCTACTCCTGTAGTTAACTCTTTCTGACGGTCTTTCAAAACTTCTTTACCTTGTTCCTTAATATAGTCGTCTATTATTCTAAGTAAGACTTTGGTGTCTTTAATTTAGTCCCTCCCATGACGTCCCTCTCTATTTGTCCGATTATGTTATTTTGTCTTACGGGACTTTGTTCGAACACGTAAATAACTGGTAATTCCATACTGTCTCTACGGCGACGTCTTATCATCTTTTCTTACTAGAAGATATTTAAGACGACCCAATTAACCTACAGATAGATATAGAACAGATTCCTATCAATATCTGTCTATTACTACTACTACGATCTATCTATCTATTAAAATGGGGATAAAAAGAGACAACTGGTTTTAGTTAAGACGTACCACACATGTAGATTTCCATTTTCTAGTTTTGTTACGTGAAGATCGTTCATTGTGATTCTCTTATGGTATTAATTCGACCTTATCAAAAATTGTTTTGAGTTTTAATTGTACTTACCTTTAAAGTTATTTAATTCGATGTAATTTTAATCTATCAGTATAAGTAGTTTTTTTGTGGTGATTTTCACACTTTTATGTTCGGTGACTGTCCTATAGACGTTATATATATATATATATATATATATATGTGTCGATGTTTTTCCAGACATTGTGTACTTGTTTACACATAACGGAAATTCTTTCTCGAGTGGGTAATGATTCTCGTACCCATCGACAGTCGAAAGTCGATAATTGTGAAAGTCTCAGAGGAAGACGAACACTTGACTATAATACAAAAAAAGTCCCAGTATGACTGGTTCTTACATCATCGAATCCAGTATAAGAAGAACCACACACACACACACACACACACACACACACACACGCACACACATTCAGCAAGTCACCACTCTAGGGATAGATTACTGAAATGTTCCAACAATGAGGAATTATTTTGAGAGTAAAAAGTGAGAGTCATAGACGAAGGGATCTTGTGTTTGACACTACTTAAGTACTTGCTTGATGTGTCCCTTAAATATTTTCAGTTATTCTTTTCTTGTTAATTAAAAAATTACCCGTTTGAGTAAAAAATTCACCCGTTTTTATACTTATCCGTAAAGTACCTCTTCCCTTTTCCCTTGTGTATGTGACAACGACCCTTATATTTAACCATGTGGTGACACCTTTTGTCATGTCTCCACAGGGGTTTTTGATTATTATCGTGATGGTATACTGGGTCGTCAAGGTGAGGACCCGTATATAGACTTTTTTACCTTTTGTACTTAAGTTTTTCTTCGTGTGTGGGGGACGAGTACCGTCGTAATAAATGTTAGCGGCTCTATGCATTCGTTGGATTCGCGGGTAGTCAAGTGATCGGAAGATTATAAAGAGGAGTCATTTCTACATCAGAGTTGATATAAAACGATTTACGATTATAAAGATCCAAAATTTTGTATGAAAAAATTAGCAATCATTACTAATTTCATTAGTATAGAATGGATTTCTTAGAAGATATCAGACACTTTCTGTATTAGTCGATAATTAGCGACTGTCCACTCTTTGATCTTCCCTTTTGTTTACTTTATCTTTAATAGTATTTTTACTAATTCAAGAATTGTAAGTAAACTTAGAGAGTCTTTAAATTAAAAACAGTATAAAAGATTCCTAAGACATTTATTGAACTTTTAATAGGAGTATATCATAGAATGAATCGTTACGACATCTCTAAAATTGTATTGAACGTTACTGTCGGGTTAAAACAAAATGTTGAAAAATTTGATCTCTAAAGATCTAAAAGATCTTATATCTTTATATCCAAAGATATAAATATGATCTATTATTTATGAAAAGTCCTCTTAGGTCAAAAGTAACTATAATACGACATGTAAAATTACAATGTACTTTGATTTAATTTTCTACAAAAGTAAATGTATCATTATCAGACTGTAATAGTTGTTATTTTAAATTTATTTCCTACCTGTATACGTAAAAACTTCAACTCTCAGTATAAAACGATCTAGTAAAATTTACAAAGTCAAAGAATTTTTGTTTCCTCCTTATACAGACAGTCTAAATTTACGTTTATATCTTGTAATACAAGTATACTAGGGACTTGTAAGAGGAATGTTTTATGATCTTCTATGTACATGTGTAGAGAGAGGATAATCGTAGTTAATTTAAACATCCGATAAAGTAACTGCTGGATCTCTACAGTCTGAACAACTTTTATCTTTTGGGAAACTTTTAGTCATTCAGACTGTCATATTTGTAGACCCAAAGGACCTGGTCCTCCTTCACCACATATTAATACAGTTATTTCAACATTAGTTTCTAATACAATGTATGTATTAGTATATAAGAAGTCAAGTCAAGTCAAGTCAGCAAGTCAGCACAGGCTGAGAAACACTGGGGTACTTAACGTCGTACGGTCCGGAGGGACAGGTAGTGGTAGAGGGCCTCAAGTGAGTCTGAGTGTAGGTAGTTCAGTCACTACGGTAGGTCGGTAGGGTAGGAGACAGCAGGGGAAGAGGAGGACGGGGGTTAGGGAGGGTCGTAGTCTCAGAAAAGGTTACTCAGTTGAGAAGTGTACTGCACCGGTTTCATGACCTCAAAGTCGAAGTCGTAGTAAGGAAGGTTTCTTTAGAGTCCGGACTAGAGAAAGTCTTGCCTGACCAACCTAGCGGAACGTCAGGTTCCCTGAGAGTTCTCAGAAGAGGTTGTGGTGTCATATATAAGAATCCAACGACGGTTTCCCTAATGCCAAAATGTAACAACTTTAAACAGCAAACTATAACCTTATGTAAAAAAATTTACACCGATATAATATATAGTAAAGTCACGTATAAAGAGTGAAATAATAAAAAAACGATTACTGTATAATGAACAATAAATGAAATATATAAAAAAACACGATGTACACGATTCAGTGAAGTCAGTACGGGTTCAGGAAGGGTTGGATACCTGACGTCGGACGGTCCGAGGAGGTAGGTACCGTAAAAAGGTTCGTTCTTATGATCTCTTCCAACGGTACAGGAGGAGGTCCCCTAGAAGGGTTGGGTCCCTAGTTTGAGTACGGAGAATAAGAGGTCGTGACCATCCAAGAAATGGTAATTGTGGTGGACTCTTCGGGAACTCGGATCAGTATTACTGAATTTTAAGTAGCAATTTTTGACGTTAATGAAAACATGGTTGGATTATATATGATGTATGATATATATCACTATAAATTCTCTGATCATAAAAGACTTCTTAGTACCTCTCCAACCGTAAGATCTAGTTCCTTTTAATTACACGTTTAGTTACTATATCTGATCTTTTAGATCCGTTAAGATCTAACGACGTAATTTAGACCCTACCATAAGAAACTAAAAAGATCCTTTACTATTGATGTCACAGTCACTTTCTCGACAAGAACACGAACTGACAGTCACGACCTGACCGATCCTTTTGTTACCAGTAGTCTTCTCTCGGTGACTCCACACTCTATTACTTGTTGAACTATGACACAGACTCTCAATTGTGTAGTCCAAATGTGAACCGACTTAAACTTCTTTACTTAATTATGAGTGAATTTTTTTTATGTCAATAAAGAAAGAGAGTACATTTCGTTCAGGTCTTTATCTGTCAGGTCTCGACAATTCTCGTGAGATTCTTAGTCCCTGTCTCTTCCGTCACCGTTGGGTGAGGTCATGAGAACGGACCTTTTAGGGTACCTACCTCCTCGGACCACCCGATGTCAGGTACCCCAGCGATTCTCAGTCTGTGCTGACTCTCTGGAGTGAAAGTGAAAAGTGAAAGTACGTAATCTCTTCCTTTACCGTTGGGTGAGGTCACAAGAACGGACCTCTTAGGGTCCCTGCCACCTCGGACCACCCGACGGTAGATACCCCAACGTGTCAGTCTGTGTTGACTTCGCTGAATCGTCGTCGTCGTCGTCGTCGTCGTCGTGATTATCTTTTATACGACTTAGTCCCTTGGTTAGAGGATGATAAAACAGAGAGTTAATAGAAGTTGAGTACGAAAGGAAGACTATCAAGTTTTGCCAGGTCCAGGGTGTAAACAACAGTTCGGTCATTCTTCATCCTTTGTCTCGTTAGAGAACGGGGTTGAGGGAAATTCCTGTCAAAATGTGTTTGAAGACGAATACAGTATAACTAGTCTTGACAGTAAACCGATTCTCTATTCTTTTAGACCTTTTTTCATAAAGAAGCCCCTGAAGGAACCACCACGTCACCCACTCTTAGGTGGACGGTTACGTCTCCTATGTCCGAACTGGGGACTAGGTCCTTCTAAGGTGTACGGCGTCTCATTGATTCGGGTACTCTGATACACGACTCTTGATAACTTCAGACACGTGGGATCTCGGACATGAGACGTTGTTATCTTAGGTGACGTTACTCTTGGGACTCGTGTAGTTTCTTCTGATTGGGTTGAGTGGTGTTGATCTCTTTCGTGTCCGTCGTTGTTTCTAGGTCACGTTGGTTTTATTTTAATTAATTAATTAATTTTTATAAAGAAGATAAAAGGAAACAACACGTCTTCGAAAATTAAAATTAATCTAGGGTAATCAAATAAAAACGAAAATAAAGGTCTTAAGACCCTCCACCTAGTATCTCCTAGGACGACACTAAATACAGACTCTCACAAAACGGATACAAGAGGAGATCCTCAAAATATCAAAGACCAGAATGTAAATCTAGAAATTAGGTAAAACTCAAATAAAAACACACGCCACAATCTTTCACTAGATCAAAGTAAGAAAATGTTCACCAACTGGTCAAAAGGGTCGTGGTGAACAATTTCTCTAACAGAAATGAGGTAACATATAAGAACGGAGGAAACAGTTTCTATTCCACAGGTATACACACACCTAATTAAAGACCCGAAAGATAAAACAAGGTAACTAGATATACAGACAGGAACACGGTCCTGGTATGACAGAACTACTGACACCGAAACATCATCTCGGACTTCAGTCCGTTCAACTAAGGAGGTCAAGGTAAGAAGAAAGAGTTCTGACGAAACCGATAAGCTCCAAAAAACATAAAGGTATGTTTAACACTTTAATAAACAAGATCAAGACACTTTTTATACCGACCATCGAACTATCCCTAACGTAACTTAAACATTTAACGAAACCCATCATATGAGTAAAAGTGATATAACTAAGAAGGCTAGGTACTTGTACCATATAAAGAGGTAGATAATCACAGGAGAAACTAAAGAAAGTGGTCACAAAGTATCAAAAGATATATATCTTTGACACTTTTCTGTCGGAATACTTACCCTCTTTTATTATCGTTTACTTTGTTGACTGTTTGTTGATTAGAGTTTTTATATGTTCGTTGAATACGTCGAGTTAAGGTCTTTTTATTTGCTGGGTTAGTTTTTTACCCGGTTTCTTGATTTATCTGTAAAGAGGTTTCTTCTGTATGCCTACCGATTGTTTGTGTACTTTTCTACGAGTTGTAGTGAGTAATAATCTCTTTACGTTTAGTTTTGGTGTTACTCCATGGTGAAGTGTGGTCAGTCTTACAGACGCTAGGTTTTTAGACGTCCTTTATTTACGACCTCTCCCACACCTCTTTTCCCTTGGGAGAATGTGACAACCACCCTTACTTTTGATCATGTCGGTGATACCTTTTGTCACACCTCTAAGGAATTTTTTAACGTTTATCTTGACGGTATACTGGGTCGTTAGGGTGACGACCCGTATGTGTGGCTCCTTTGGTCTTAACTTTCTCTGTGTACATGACGTTACAAGTGGCGTCGTGACAAATATTATCGGTCCTGTACCTTTGTTGGATCTACAGGTAGTCGTCTACTTACTTATTCTTTCGACACCATGTATATGTGTTACCTCATAATGAGTCGGCAATTTTTCTTAAGTAAACTTAGTCAAGACTACTCTACCTACTTTGACCTCGGTTAATATGTCTCACTTCATTCGGTCTTCCTTTTTGTCGTTATGTCATATGATTGTGTATATATACCTTAAATCTTTCTACCGTTACTACTGGGACATACGTTCTGTCGTTTTTTCTGAGTCGACACATACCGTCTGAAGACCTGAGTCTCCCTCTCCCTCTCCCACCCTACTAAACCCTCTTACCGTAACTTTGTACATATGATAGTACATTCTTAGCTTAGTGGTCAGATACAGGCTACGTCCTATGTCGTACGAACCTCGACCACGTACCCCTACTGGGTCTCCCTACAACACCCCTCCCTCCACCCTTCCCCCAAGTACAAACCCTAGCGTACATGTGGGTACCACCTAAGTACAGTTACATACCGTTTTGGTTATGTCATAACATTTCATTTTATTTCATTTTTATTTTTAAAATTTTTTATATAAAGAAGGTCTATCAATACAAATGGTGTTTAGTATCCAAAATACGAATTCCACTTTCTCTTTTCATAACCAACGATCCATTGGTCGTTAGAAAAGACACAATCATAAATCGTAAAATCTCTATCTCAGTAAGACCTAGTACTATTACAAGCCCTCAGACGATCAGTAGGATCTGTCCACCCTACTCCACACCCCACCCTCCCTCCAAGTTCTCCCTCCTCTGTATAAATCCGAGTCCATCATTTCTGAGACGGACGTTGTGCCCTCTGTCTAGGGACCCAAGCTAGGGACCCATCCCTTCTACGGGACCTCCTCCCATACCGTTGAGTGAGGCCATAGGAACGGACCTCTTGGGGTACCTGTCTCCTCGAACCGTCCGATGTTAAGTACCCCAACGTTACTCAGTCTGTACTGACTCTCTGATTCGTGTCGTGTCGTGTACCGTCTTTCGTTTTGTTCTGATGTTTCTTTAATAGAAGGTTAATTTTTATTAAAATTTTTTTCTTTAATGAGTCCTATTATCTTTCTAAACTTTTGTTATCCATGGTTTAGGTAAAGTTATAGTGGTGACTTAAAACCCTCTTTTGACTTACAACTAATTATTAACGTATTAGTATGTCACACTTAAAAGTGACCATCCCACTAAAACATTGTCCTATTCTCTTAGTACTATATTTCAATCATCCGAAAATTGAAATAGGGAGGTTCAGTCCCTACGTCTTCCATCCCCGTTTAATTCTCGATACTTGTTGTGAACATCACTTTCTCACATCAAGATGGCGAAACTCAGAATTAATGTTGAAACAGTAAATGTTCAAAACACTAATAACCGTTCCTTGTTTTGATAGAAGAAAGGAACAAATACTTAACCCTTATTAAAGATAGAGTTTTCATATACCATTTCTAGTTTGTTTTATTGTAATTTTGTAACGACCTGAGTTTAAGAGTTTTTGTAATTGGTGTACGAGAGGATTTAGGATATAAGAGGTTAGAAAGACATTGTCCTCCCATAAAAACAAAACAAAACTCTAATATCTGGAAAGATCTTTTGAAATCCTGTCTTTTCTTTCATGGCGATCATGGTATCTAACTTTTATGTAATTTATTTGAAGTCAATACTTCCAAATATAATCGGTACGACGACGATTCAGTGAAGTCAGTACAGGCTGAGACACTCTGGGGTATCTGCCGTCGGGTGGTCCGAGGGGGTAGGGACCCTAAGAGATTCGTTCTTATGACCTCACCCAACGGTACAGGAAGAGGTTACGTACTTTCACTTTTCAGTTTCACTTCAACAAGTAGCACAGACTGAGAATCGCTGGGGTACTTGACGTCGGATGGTCCGAGGAGGTATGTACCCTAAAAGGTCCGTTCTCATGATCTCACCCCACGGTAACGGAAGAGGTTATAATGTGTATTAAATATTACTTACCCCTGGGAGACAATCCAGTATTCATGTTTTTTGTTCGGTGAACAAAAAGAATCATGAGACATGATCTGTAATCCCCTCTCCTACGACACACAGAGTTACGGTCCGTACTTTTTATTCGTTTATAGGAGGGTCCTACGGTGAAACGATTTTCGGATGGTATACAGGTGTCTCGTCACTTCGTAATTGTCGTGTAGAGTAAAATATAGAGGTGAACTGTTCGTGTTACATTTTCGTTCCCACTCAAATGTGATGTATACGAATAAGTTAAAGGTAATGGCGATTAGTACACGTGTGTCGTCCTTCTGGTGTCGAGAAGTCTTACTCTGAATGAAAAATTCTCTGTCTAATACTTTCAGTCACTTGAAAGTTTAAAGAATATAATTAATCGTGAAATATATTGACACCTATATAATAGAGTATCGGAATTGACAATCAACACCGGTGTATGGGAGATGTACGAAAGTTTTTTATTGTAGTAAAAATTAGATAACGGACCGTCCTGGACATCTGTCAAACAGAAGTATTTTTTGGGAGGTATGGTAAAAGACTTAACGTCTCATCTTTGTAACAGAGTTCCGTTTCTACGTGGTCACTTTCCTTACTTTATAAATGTATTTTTCTTTTTGGCAGGTGATACAAAGATAAACCTAAAATGATTTGATCTCGTACGGTAAAAATTTTCCTCTATTCCTTTGAAATTTGTCGGAAGGTCCACTAAAAGATAAAACTAGAAAGACTATTATGTTCCTTCATAAATGTTTTAAGAAGTCGGTGTTGTCGTGTTATGGACTGTAATATGCTATGTGATGTTTGTGTGAAGAGACAGGTTAAAGGGGGTCCTAAAAATATTACGTTTATTTGCACTTTAACTTATTAAAAAAGTCATAAAGTGGGACCTAATGTAGAAAAATATCGCAAATTCTCATGTCTTATAACCTCTCCTTCACATAAAACTATTCTATACTCTTGTGTAACAGTTTTGACGTCTCGAAGTGTAGTAGGGATATAATTTAGTTGATCTCACATAATAAAGGTGGTTTAGACGGATATAAAATCTCTTTGGGTAAAAGAATACCTTATAGGATATCATTTTATTTTAAAGAAGGTGTGGTGTTATGTCCCTCGTTTTATTCGGTTTTAGGTTATGAAACGCTATATATCTCAAATGTAAATGGAGAAATAGGGATTAACTGACTTATATAGTAAAATTACAATAGGTTCAGGGTCAAGTTGACTGTTAGAGACTTTTAACGATTACAATGAGACGAGAGACGGTTTACTAGAAAGTAATCTAAAGGTCAGACACCTTCAAAAAGAACTCCAAAGTATAAAACTCGGAGAGGAAAATTTTAACATAGTAGTCCCCACAAACTTCGTAAAAATACCTCCCTTTTGAGACGGTTTGCAACGAAAATTTCTTTTAAAAATATTTTCACACGAGAGTTAGTTCACTTCGTAGTAATGATGTAAGTCAAGTGTCCCTCCCATTTATTCACGGTGTCCCCTTTCTCCTATCTGTGTCCAAGTTCAAGTACGTGTCATTCCTGACTTGTTGAGAAGAAATGTCGCAACAGGAATAAGAGAAGTTAATGTGTACTAAAGTAGAGGTAGTAGGAGGTTTACCTTTTTATAGTTTCTGTTTTTGGTGTTCGAACCAGAATAAATCGATAAATTCAGAAAGATAATGACAGTGGTTTACTAACATACCTTTAGAGTCAAGTTTTCGTTCAATTAACACTTATATTTTGACTGGGGTTTTGAAGTTAATTAATATCGTCAACTTGAAAAAGAAATTTTCTAAGTCTTCTACGTGAGGATTTATGACTCTCTCGTAGAGTCAAATAAACCGGGGGGAACAGGTGGGGTTCACCCGAGGTTCGATTTTGATTTTGGGAGATTAGACGATCCCCTGTCTGTATATTCATAGAACATTTACCACCACCACCCCCCGTCAATAAAGGACCTTGTCGTAATCCTGATAAGGATCTTGACGGGTCGTTTCGTAAGAGGATAGGTTATTGACTCTCAGTTAAGTGATTGGAAGGCGTCAACTGTTTTATACTTACGTCCAACTTACTTGTATAATTGAGATAGGTATAATGTCCCACTCACCCTATTCTGAAAGTTCTTACTTGCTTATTTTGTGTTAACACCTGATCGTTCTGTAAGAAGAATTTAATATATTCACGTTTTATTTTTTCAAAATTCTCTGGAGGACATTAACCAAGTTGACCGACCAATAATATCCGTCTCACCCTAATCAACAACGAAGAAAAATTTACTTAATTCATTTGTGATGAATTAACAGGCCCCAGTGTTTAATTCGAAGACCTTCTTCTCATTTGTTCAGTGATATATAGTATATTTCTACGAAGTAAATTCCCTGTCGGTTCGATGGACCAAGATGGGATGGGAAACTGAGTATAATAACTTGGTCTCTCGACGGTCGGAGGGGGAACCTCCTATCGGTAATTTGACGACCGATTCACCGTCCTCCATGTGATATTTATTAGAAAGGATGTATGAAGAAGGGACGGAGAAATTGTTGGGATCTGACAATTATTAAAACCCTTTGTTCTTTTTTGTATTCCTTTTTTTCAAATTTTTAATTACACTATGGATTTTTATATTA
The DNA here is from genome assembly GCA_006410555.1 of Capra ibex. NCBI lineage: Eukaryota > Metazoa > Chordata > Mammalia > Artiodactyla > Bovidae > Capra > Capra ibex. The sequence continues at coordinate 567,826 of SJYO01041148.1, forward strand.
AATATAAAGTAAGTATATTCGTCTAAACGTCTTTTTTTGATCAAAAGAAGGAGATGAAAACATAATTTACTTTAGACAGTGTACTTAAATAAGTAGGATAGATGGATAATCTATAATGACGAAGAAAAAAAATTCTTTTTTTTTTCGTAAATGAATCGACTCCAAGTGTTTGGGGTAAGTGCAGAGTCGTTTTCAAATAGGAAAACACTCACTCAGAACATTAAGAAAAAAAAAAAAAAAAAAAAACACCGGCAGGGGAACGCCTAACTCCCTAGAGTCAAAGGAGTAGTTCTCAGTTTGGGTACGAGAGACGCACCTTCGTGTGTCAGGAATGGTGACCTGTCAGTCGTTTAAGGGACACAGGTATTTAAGACTGTGACCGCAGTTTGTTGGTTTCGGACCTTCAGTGAAAACGGTGAGGTGAATGGGAATGTAGATTGAGGTTGGAAGGAAGGTAAAGGTGACTCCAATGAGAGTAAGTCTGAAAAACTTCATAGTCATTGTGGAGGTGACGTTGAAGAGACTGACTCAGGAGTGTTTACGTAACACATGTAACTATTCTCTCATCGAAAAAGAACAGGACGAAGGTCATATGGGAGACGAGTTTACTGAAGTTGTTAATAACTTGTAGTTTTACTTCAGGTTCATGGAACCATTTATAAGTAATTTCCGTAAGTTTAGGTGTGAGACAAGACTGGGGTCGAAGAGGGTATGAAAAAGGGTGTCGAAGGGGAGTTTAGTACGGTACTAGGACTGTTAATCTACTGAGAGAACCTAGACCGGACATTTGAGAGGAAGAAAACGACTCAGGTGACATAAGTGACGGTTCTAAAAATGGACTCCAGTCGTAGGGGTTATTACGGTATTTGGGAACGGTTAAGTTGGATCATTGGATTGAGGAAATCTAGAGACGAGTCTAAGGTAGAGGAGTCCTTTGTGAAACAGTTTTTAAGTCTCATCTAATCCAGAAGATGAAGCATAAGAGGGCTGTCACACAAAGAGGAAACACCACAAGTATTCGTACATATTAATTTATAAACGTATTAATGACGAGATGAAGACAAAGACGATGTTCTGTCTTTCGAGGTACTTCCGTTTCTGACCATAGGTAAAAAAGAGATATAATTGTCGTGGACCCCTACGTTAGTAAGGGGGAAGAATGAAGGATACACGTTTCAAAGACAAGGATATGATTACGCGTTGACACGATTCAGTGAAGTCAACACAGACCAAGAAACGTTGGGTTACCTGACATTAAGTGGTCCGAGGAGACAGGTACCCTAAGAGGTCCGTTCTTATGACCTCACCCAAAGGTACGGGAGGAGGTCCCCATAAGGGCTGGGTCCCTAGTTTGGGTGAAGAGAATTTCCGAGGACGTAACAGTTCACCCAAGACATGATGATCTCGGTGGCAGAGTGAAGAGAACCGGGACGTTATTATACGGTACTATTCCACATATACGTAGAATAGACGTCGAAAGAACGAGACAAATGGAAACAGAGTAACTGTCGTGGAACGTGTTTAGACACGTCGATCGTAAGTCAGAAACAAGTTAGATGGCTTCACCTTTTTAGTAATTTACTCACAAAAATGTGTGACATTTTGGGTATACATTCTCAAATGGAAACTGTCTGACCCTAATAATCGAGACTGAAGTCTATTAGTCATATTTAAGAACAGATTAACTCTTATTTACTTCAAATGTAAAAAACGGTAAAGTAATTTCCCTTCCAGAATTTGGGATTTTATTGGTAAAGATTCATTTAAGTAAAATTAAAAATAACACAAATGGGAGGTTTATCTCAAATAAAGTGTAAACACATCAAGTTTAAGAAAAGTAAGTTTCAGATAATTTGAGAAAAACCGTACATTTACATGATCCGAAGAAGTGTCTCTCTATACAGTCAAACGATTTTCCAGTTTAAAAAAAGTCGTTGTACACCCAGAAGAGTACAGTTTAGTGGGGTCTGTCGAAAAGAACTCCGAACCGTTACACAGTCGTCGAGGTCTTAAAGGTGTCTTCAAGTGGTCAAAGATGACCTTTATGTCGTAGTACCAAGTCACATTGATACCCTGATCAGAATTTCCATGTTAAAGTATTATTCACCGAAAATAAAGTATCCGAAAATAAATTTCGGATACAGGTAAACCTAACCGAACTTACCTTCGATTACATCTAACGTACCTTGTATAAGAACGTGGTGGTTGACTACCACGACGGTCTACCCAGTTCTTTCTGGATCATAATGGTATGAATCTCTGTTTAAAAGTATAGCGAAATCTTTGTTTTTAATCTGTTAGTAAAAAGGGATTGAAGTAAGTCCTTATTAAGTGTCTATACTAATATGTATAAATTTCACCTGTCGTGTCAATAAACTACATGTAACACCTTACTGATGGTTATAACTCTATTAGTTGTGTAGAGAGAAGTGTAGCCTCTTCCGTTACCGTGGGGTGAGGTCATGAGAACGGACCTTTTAGGGTACCTTCCCCCTCGGACCATCCGACGTCAGGTACCCCAGCGCTTCTCAACCTGTGCTGACTCGCTGAAGTGAAACTGAAAAGTGAAAGTAAGTAACCTCTTCCTTTACCGTCGGGTGAGGTCACAAGAACGGACCTCTTAGGGTCCCTGCCCCCTCGGACCACCCGACGGCAGAGACCCCAGCGTGTCTCAGCCTGTTCTGACTTCGCTGAATCGTCGTCGTCGTCGTCGTCGAGAAGTGTATCAATTGCACACACACACACACACACACACACACACACGTGCGTACGTATAAACCACTCTTACGAATTCTAGATGATAGTTCACATGATACGGTATAATTGATGGTAGTGGTACCACATATAATCCAGGAGTATTGAATAAGAATATTGACCTTCAAACACAACAACAACAAGTCAACAATTCAGTACAGACGGAGAAGAGTTGGGGTACCTGACGTCGTACGTTCAGAAGGGACAGGAACTGGTAGAGGGTCTAAACGGGTTCAAGTACGGGTGACTTAGTCACTACGGTAGGTTGACATAGTAAGAGACAGCGGGAGAAAAGGAAGACGGAGGTGAAAAAGGTTCGTGGCCCAGAAAAGGTTACTTAGTCGACAAGCGTAGTCCACCGGTTTCATAACCTCGATGTCGAAGTCGTGGTCAGGAAGGTTTCTTGTAAGTCACAACTAAAAGAAATCCTAAATGACCAAACTAGAGGAACGACAGGTTCCATGAAAGGTCGTGGTGTTAAACTTTAGTAGTTATGAATTCACGAGACGGAAGAAATAACAGGACAGGAGTGTAGACCTGTACTGATGACCTTTTTGGTATCGGAACTAATATGTATGGAAACAGTCGTTTCACTAAAGAAACGGAAAATTGTGAGACAGACCCAAACTACTGTCTCTTCGAAAGGACGGTTCTTCTTTAACAGAAAATTGAAGTACCGACGTCAGTGGTAGGTGTCACTGAAATCTCGAGTTCTTATCCCTTAGACAGTGACGAAGGTGGAAAAGGGGAAGATAAACGGTACTTCACTACCCTGGTATACGGTACTAGAATCAAAAAATTATGACTCAAAATTCGTCCAAAAAAGTGAGAGGAGGAAGTGGGAGTAGTTCTCCGAGAAATCAAGGAGAAACGAAAGAGGGTAATCTCACCATAGTAGACGTATAGACCTTCAAAAATGGGAAACTGACGACGACGATGACGACGATTCAGTGAAGTCAGTACAAGCTGAGACACGCTGGGGTATCTGTCATCTGGTGGTCCGAGAGGGCAGGGACCCTAAGAGGTCCGTTCTTGTGACCTCACCCAACGGTAAAGGAAGAGGTTACGTACTTTCACTTTTCACTCTCACTTCAGTGGATAAGCACAGGTTGAGAACCACTGAGGTACCTGACGTCGGATGGTCCGAGGAGGTAGGTACTCTAAAAGGTCCGTTCTCATGACCTCACCCCACGGTAACGACTGATGTAGAGGGGTAAAGTGAGAGAGGGGTCGAGGACCGTCGAGAGAGACAAAGATACTTCCGTCGAAAAATTTTTTCTAATATGGATATTCACTATAGTATACTAGGACAGAGAGAGACAGACCGAATAAAGTGAATCGTATTACAGGAGGTTCAAATAGGTACAATAGTGTCTATTCCCGTCTTAAAAGAAGGAATATTACCGAATGATTATAAGATAATATATGTATATATACATTATAGTGTAAAAGAAAATTGATAAGTAGACAGTTTCCTGTAAATCCAACATAGGTATATAACTGATAACACTTATTACGACGTTACACACGTTGTGTATTACGTTGTACACACACGGCTATAAAGAAGTTTTATGACTAAATTAAAGGAAGTCTCCGTTAGTAAGAAGTAAGAAGAGGTTGGTTGTTGGAACATTTCCCTCAACATATAAATGATTATTTCTTAACCGACGAGATAATGTGAAACTTTGTTTGACGAATATGTTTCAAGTTTAAAGTTTATTAAAAACAATTGTTGTCAACAAAGTCTTGGTAGGTTTCCCGAAGGGACCACCGAGTCTACCATTGTTTAGACGGACGTTTCGTCCTCTTGGTAGGCTCAAACTTAGTCCTAGATATCGTGTATATTAAAGTACTATTGACAGAAAAGAATATTTATTTACTTTCAGATGATAAAGAACTCTTCGTCAAAAGGACTAAACGTAGTTGTTTATTATATATCATTTAGTAGAATATTTTACGTATCAAAGAGAGTAAGAAAAGATAGATTATTTTAAGAAGTATTTTCTTTTTCTTTTGAACTAGTCACGACACACGTAAGTGATTTCTCATGATTTGGTTCAAGTTTATTCTTTCTTTCCCCTCGATACGTCTCTACATCCCTCGCAGGACGGGTATCACTTATAGGAAGGATAGGAAGATAGGAAGTGGACGGAGATGTTAGTCTGACGGGTTTCGTCACGGGTCAATCCTATACACTCAAGATAAGTTCTGTTAAGAAAATTAAATTACACGAATAAAACTATTATTAGATTTTAAAATATGTGTTCTTATAAGACCTATCGACGGAATAGGAATTCTGGTCGAAATAGTAAAGTTGTTGAAACGTAAACAGATATGATAGTGTCACTTTGATTTGTTAATCGAAGTAAACAACTTCGATTACTGTTTTCGTGTCTACACCTGAAGTATATGTTTCTAAAAGTACGGTTTACTTCCAATCTACCAATAGTGATTTCAAAGACTTTTGTTACCAATACTTCGATAGAGTCACTTCTTTGTACCTCCTCTAAAACTCCATCGGGACTCGTATACCACTATATCTGTAGGGTTTGAATTTCCTTTAACGGAACGTCGTCGACCAAAGTATAAATACAAAACTCGTTACTAATTCAAAGTCATTTGTTACAGTAGACAGTGTCCGTTCGTTACAAAATTTTATTTTTACAATACAAGAGAAAATCAAAACAAACGTAAACTAACCATTCTATTGAAACTTCTAATACGTCCTCCCATCATACCTTTAATGCTCTTTGATGAGAGGTGGGAATCGATGGTCAACTGTCGAGGTAACCCTTCCTTTTGTCTTTGTGTCATAATGACATGATAATGTACATTAAAAGGTACAACAAAATTTGGTTCTTTGTTTTTTATCACTAGTGCAAAGATAGGAAGGGGTAAGTTGTTTGAATATTTTTATTCATCATATAAAGAATATTCGTATTTTACAAACTTGTAAAATTTTATACCTTTTAGTACAACTTCATTTTATTAAAATTTGATGTGACTCCTCTCGACACTAGTAGAAAAAAAGTAAATTCTCCTGTACGTACAGAGTTAAAACTCTTTGTGACAAGAATATATGGGTCGTAGGCAACAGGACATTAACTGATTTTTAATGAGAAAAGTGAGAAGGGAACTTTTTGGTAAGGAGATGAGGTACACCAAGATCCTCTTGGTATTTAGTACGACGATAAAAGGGGAATAGGATCCATACCCGTGTATTGAGTGTAACCTCGGTAGTTTTAAGAGAGAGAATCCTTACACTTATAACCTATCGCTGTATATTTTCAATCTTCTGTCTCGACTCAATAAAGGTTCCTTTTACTAATACCCAGGAGTGACGGTTCTAGTGACCTCTTTGTCACCCGAAGAGAAGAAAGGGTTTCGGATACAAAAACTTGGTAAGTAAAAGGTAATACTCATTACGTAATACACAGGAAATTTAAGGAAAACAAACAACGAATCCAATTAGTTTCAGTCAAAGATAACCAGTGGTGGTCCTTAGGATGAACTAAACGATTGGGTTTGTTTTGTTTCTGTTTGAATCCGTTTGTAGTATTCTGGTTTTTCGTGATTTCTCAACTATTTTCCTTATATTCTCTTCTTTTGTTTCTGACACGTATTATAAAACAAGGAAAGAAACTGACTCAAACCTAAGTGAATCATTATATAAAATTTTGACCGTACATCAGTCGAGATATAGTGTATACTGATTCACGAAGAACTTTCATTTTGGTCCCCGCCCCTCTCCCTTTCTACCGCCTCCTTATCCTGCCCTTCTGGCGAAAGAGGGAGTGTTTAAGGAGTTTTCTTGTAAAGTTGCGGCTCGTTTGAGGTGTTTTGTTGAAGACATCCGACCGTCTCCTGTAGTCCGTTGGTCTTTTCGTCTGGTAACAGAAGTTTTTGTCCATCCTTTTTTATATTTTCTACTCTTTCCTCTGTTTCCTCCACCCCTTCCTCGAGACAGGGCCCTTCCCTTCGGGCAGGGCCCTTCCCTTAAACTTCTTCTCTCCAAAGGTTTGTGGTCCTTTGTGAGAGGGACGGCTCAGACACCGCTCGGAACCTTTGTGTCTCCCGTTGTATTGTCCTTCCTTTTTATCTATTTATTAATTTTGGTTCTCTAATGTTCGGGTTGTCATTGAGGGGGTCGCCTTTTCGTCGTGTCTGCGGACGTAGGCGGTGACCCTTCATCCCCGTCCCGTCCCTGTGCGCCCTCCGCGCTCGACGTCACGAAACATTCTTAGCCCGTCCTTACGGGGTGCGTGTTGGTCTTGCTAGATTGAACCCGATCGTTTGGTCTGACACCCTATCGATGGCGTGTTTTTCGAGCTTGTATTCTGTGGCGGTCCTGGTTCGTGTCTTGTTTCCTGCCTTGCCTTTTTCGGTCGACGTCTAGTAGGGGGCGACCCCTGTCCGTCGGTCTCGGCATTCCTGACCTTTCCCCGTTGACGTCTGGGTCTCTCTAAACTGAATGGATTGACGTTCGTCCGAAGAAACGATTCTGAAGACCCCCACGACCTGTCAGTGTTAGACGGAGTGACCCCCGCGGTCGACAGGTGGGTCTTTCGACTCGTCGTCGCCGTCTTTTCCTCTGTTCGGCGTCGCTAGCGCGAGCGGTTTGAGGACTCGATGAGCCTGGACCCTTCCCGTGTTTCGCGTCAGGGTCGGCTTAGACACGGAGACTCCCGACGGACTCACGGCTTGGACTAGCCGAACCTGGCCCCTTCACGTGCGTCGGATCCCGTCCGGGGTCTGCCAAGGGTCGACTCGTAGCATCTCGGCCTCGCCAAACACGTGACGCTCTTCCCTGTCCAGTTCGCCCCGACTCTGTGACACTCGTGTGCTGTCACGATAAACAAACGTCGTAGGGGGGAGGGGCGTTGCGCTGACTTGATCACTCGGATTTTTTTGTCGTTTGTCTTCTTCAATTTGTCTCCCTTGGTGGAACCTTCACTAGGGTGTGCCGGGTGTTGTAGTCTCTTCCCGGTCTTTATGAAAATGATAAAAATTTTAGTAAGGAAAAAACAAACAAACAAAAAAACAAAAAACAAAAAAAAAGAAAAAAGAAAAAAAGATTGAAAAAATTAACAATTCAGAAGATAAAGAGGAGATTAAAAATAAAGATATTGCATGATAATGATAAATTTCATTCCGTTTGTGGTATATATCAGAAACTTACCAACAACCACCCCAAAACAAACAAACAAACAAACAAACAAAAACAAAGAAAAAAATTTATTAAGAAAAAAAAAGAAAGAAGGAAAAAGGAAGACGAAAAGAAATTATAACATAGAAACTTTTAGGTTGGAGATGAGATCTAAAAATTAGAAACGAGAATCCAAAACAGTTAAAACATGTAAATTTTTGGGTTTGAAGTGATGGGTTCAAATGGACTCTCGCTCTAATGACCGAACTGGTGAGAGAGGAGGAAACCTGAGAGGAAAAAGAGGTGGTCCACCGGAGACAGAGAAAAGAGGGGATAGCGAAGAGATAGGTTGAGACACTTAGAGACACACAAGGTCTACCACCTCTTGTGGATTCCTTGACCAATGACCGTCCTAAACAGAGAGAGGAAGAGTAAGGAGAGAGAATAGGAGGACCAGTGGAGACAGATGAAGGAGGGAGAGGAGAAGGGGCATATTGAGACATTTATGGAGACTCGCCAGGTCTGATATCTCGCGTGTATTCCTTCACTGATGACCGATCGAACGAGAGAGGAGAAAACTAGAGTGGCGTAGAGTAAGGTCAATGGAGATTGATGGGGGAGGTAGAAGAGAAGAGGAACATTGAGTCACTTGGAGAGACTCACAGGGAGTTACACCTCTTTGAAGAGTAGAAATTGGATCTACAAAATAGTAGCCACGTCATATCTACCTCTTCAGATCTCCGATGACATTTTTATTTTGACTTTTGGTCTTCGTCCTCCGAATTTAGGTTTCGGACTTTTGTAATCTCTTGAGAACTTAAGTCCCTTGTAATTCGTTATCCTCGAGTAGTTTACGGAAGTATGGATGTGGCTTTGGTTCGAGGTGGGTTCCCGGTTGTTCAAGGTTTTGTTCTGTATGGTGCGTTTAAGAGGTCGTTGTGTCCTTGTGAGGGGACTCGAAGTTATATGTCCGTCGAGTTTTAATAGGGTTTTGGAAACTACAGAGTATTGGGTAATGCCCAGTGAGGTGACGTGAGGTCTCTCTTCTTTGGGTCGAGGTGGGTGGTCTTGAGGTTATGTCCGGAGGGATTGGTCCTTTGGAACTGTTCGGTGACTATCTTGGGGTAGGTTTCACTCCTTCGAGGTATTATTTCTCTTGTGGTGTTTAATGGTCTTATATTTTTCCGGTGGGGTTTGCGTCGTTATATTGGTTCTACTTCTCTGTCTCCTTATGAGTCGTCCATTTCCTTGTCCTCTCAACGGGTGGTTTGGTTTGTTTTCTCCTTCTTCATCCCTTAGATGTACTCTTCCTTAAGGCTTATAACTATCACTTTTACTAGGTTTTAGAACTTTAGTTTTACCTTAGGGTCTATTTATCGGATCTCTGTTCCTAACTCTTCTACGTTTTTCCAAATTGTTCCTGGATCTTCTTTATTTTTTCTCAGTTTTATATTACTTATTGCGTTATTTACTCTAGTCTTTGAGAGACCTCCGTTGTTTATCATCTTATTGCCTCCGTCTTCTATCCTAATAACTTTATCTTCTATCTTACCATCTTTATTTACTTAGTCTCTCCTTTGTTCTTTTTGCTTAATTTTCTTTGCTCCTGTTAGAGTCTCTGGAGGTCCTGTTATACTTTACGAGGTTGTAAGTTTAGTATCCTCAGGGTCTTCTTCTTCTGTCTTTCTTTCTAGTGCTCTTTTAGGAACTCCTCTATTATCGACTTTTGAAGGGATTTTACCCCTTCCTTTATTAGTGGGTTCAGGTTCTTTGTGTCTCTCAAGGTTTATCCTATTTGGGTTCCGCTTTTTGGGGTTCTGTGTATAATTAGTTTAATCGTTTCTAGTTTGTGTTTCTTGTTTATAATTTTCGTCGTTCCCTTTTTGTTGTTTATTGTGTGTTCCCCTAAGGGTATTCCTATTGTCGACTAGAAAGTTATCTTTGAGAAGTCCGGTCCTCCCTTACCGTTCTGTATGAATTTCACTACTTTCTGTTATTGGATGTCGGGTCTAATGACATGGGTCGTTCCTAGAGTAAGTTTATGCTTCCTCTTTAGTTTTCGAAATGTCTGTTCGTTTTCGACTCTCTTAAGTCGTGGTGGTTTGGTCGAGAGGTTGTTTAAGATTTCCTATAAGAGATCTGTCCTTTGTGCTTTTCCCACATATTTGGGCTTGGGTTTTGTTATTTCATTTACCATTGCCCTAGTATGAATAGTTATTACTGGAATTTGCATTTACCCAACTTGCGGGGTTGGTTTTCTGTTTCTGACCGGCTTACCTATGTTTTTGTTCTGGGGAGATATACGACGAATGTTCTCTGGGTGGAGTTTTGTTCCCTGTGTATGTCTGACTTTCACTTCCCGACCTTTTTCTATATGGTGCGTTTATCTCTGGTTTTCTTTCGTCCTCACCGTTATGAGTATAGGCTATTTTATCTGAAATTTTGTTTCCGACACTTTTCTCTGTTTCTTCCGGTGATGTATTACTAGTTTCCTTGTTAGGTTCTTCTTCTATATTGTTAATATTTATATATACGTGGGTTATAGCCTCGTGGCGTTATACATTCTGTTCACGATTATTCATACTTTCCCCTTTAGTTGTTATTGTGTTATTATCACCCTCTGAAATTATGGAGTGAGTGTGGATACCTGTCTAGTTGATTTGTCTTTTAATTGTTTCTTTGCGTTTGAAATTTACTATGTAATCTAGTCAATCTGGATTAACTATAGATATCCTGTAAAGTGGGGTTTTGTTACTTAAAGTGGAAAAAAAGTTCACGAGTACCTTGGAAGAGGTCCTATCTAGTGTAGGACCCGGTATTTAGATTTGAACTATTTAAGTTTTTTTAGCTTTAGTAAGGTTCGTAGAAAAGACTGGTATTACGTAATTCTAATCTAGAGTTAATGTCCTCTTTTTGATAATTTTTAAGGTTGTATACCTCCAACTTGTTGTGTGAAGACTTATTGGTTGTTTAGTGTCTTCTTTAGTTTTTTCTTTAGTTTTATACGTATCTTTGATTACTTTTACTTTTGTGTTGTTGGGTTTTGGACACCCTGTGATATTTTCGTCACGATTCTCCTTTCAAGTATCGTTATGTCCGTATGGAGTTCTTTGTTCTTTTTTCAGTTTATTTATTGGATTGAGATGTTGATTTCGTTGATCTTTTCCTTCTTAACCTCTTGGGGTCTCAATCATCTTCCTTTCTTTAGAATTTTTAATCCCGTCTTTATTTACGTTTTCTTTGTTTTCTCTGGTATCGTTTTTAGTTGTTTCGGTTTTCGACCAAGAAACTTTCCTATTTATTTTAACTGTTTGGTAATCGGTCTGAGTAGTTCTTCGTTTCTCTCTTTTTAGTTTAGTTATTTTAATCTTTACTTTTACCTCTCTAGTGTTGTCTGTTGTGTCTTTATGTTTCCTAGTATTCTCTGATGATAGTCGTCAACATACGGTTATTTTACCTGTTGCACCTTCTTTACCTGTTTAAGAATCTTTTCATGTTAAAAGGTTTTGACTTGGTCCTTCTTTATCTTTTAGAATTGTCTGGGTAGTGTTCGTGCCTTTAACTTTGCCATTAGTCTTTAGAAGGTCGTTTGTTTTCGGGTCCAGGTCTGCCGAAGTGTCGACTTAAGATGGTTTTTAAAGCTCTTCTCGATTGTGGATAGGAGGAGTTTGAGAAGGTCTTTTAACGTCTCCTTCCATTTGAAGGTTTGAGTAAGATACTCCGGTGGTAGTGGGATTATGGTTTTGGACTGTTTCTACAGTGTTTTTTCCTTTTGATGTCCGGTTATAGTGACTACTTGTATCTACGTTTTTAGGAGTTGTTTTAAGATCGTTAGTCTTAGGTTGTTGTGTAATTTTTCTAGTATGTGGTACTGGTTCACCCGAAATAGGGTCCCTACGTTCCTAAGAAGTTATAGGCGTTTAGTTAGTTACATTAAGTGGTGTAATTGTTTAACTTTTTATTTTTGGTATACTAATAGAGTTATCTACGTCTCTTCCGGAAACTGTTTTAAGTTGTAGGTAAATACTATTTTTGAGAGGTCTTTCGTCCTTATCTTCCTTGTATGGAGTTGTATTATTTTCGATAGATACTGTTTGGGTGTCGTTTGTAATAGGAGTTACCACTTTTTAACTTTCGTAAAGGGGATTTCAGTCCTTGTTCTGTTCCCACAGGTGAAAGTGGCGATGATAAGTTGTATCAAGACCTTCAAAACCGGTGTCGTTAGTCTCGTCTTTTTCTTTATTTTCCTTAGGTTTAACCTTTTCTTCTTCATTTTGAGAGTGACAAACGTCTACTGTACTAGGAGATGTACCTTTTGGGATTTCTGAGGTGGTCTTTTAATGATCTCGATTAGTTACTTATATCATTTCAACGTCCTATATTTTAGTTGTGTGTCTTTAGGGAACGTAAGGATATGTGCTTATTACTCTTTCATCTTTTTCTTTAATTCCTTTGTTAAGGTAAGTGGTAACGTTGCTTTTCTTATTTTATGAATCCTTATATAGATGGATTTCTTTGATTTCTGGATATATATCTTTTGATATTTTGTGACTACTTTCTTTAGTTTCTCCTGTGATTATCTACCTCTTTATATGGTACAAGTACCTAGCCTTCTTAGTTATATCACTTTTACTCATATGATGGGTTTCGTTAAATGTTTAAGTTACGTTAGGGATAGTTCGATGGTCGCTGTAAAAAGTGTCTTGATCTTGTTTATTAAAGTTCTAAACATACCTTTATGTTTTTTGGAGCTTATCGGTTTCGTTAGAACTCTTTCTTCTTACCTTGACCTCCTTAGTTGAACGGACTGAAGTCCGAGATGATGTTTCGGTGTCAGTAGTTCTGTCATACCATGACCGTGTTTCTGTCTGTATATCTAGTTACCTTGTTTTATCTTTCGGGTCTCTATTTAGGTGTGTGTATACCTGTGGAATAGAAACTGTTTCCTCCGTTCTTATATGTTACCTCATTTCTGTTAGAGAAATTGTTCACCACGACCCTTTTGACCAGTTGGTGAACATTTTCTTACTTTGATCTAGTGAAAGATTGTGGGATGTGTTTTTATTTGAGTTTTACCTAATTTCTAGATTTACATTCTAGTCTTTGATATTTTGAGGATCTCCTCTTGTATCCGTTTTGTGAGAGTCTGTATTTAGTGTCGTCCTAGGAGATACTAGGTGGAGGGTCTTAAGACCTTTATTTTCGTTTTTATTTGTTTACCCTAGATTAATTTTAATTTTCGAAGACGTGTTGTTTCCTTTTATATTCGTTCCACTTTTCTGTCGGAAGACTTACCCTCTTTTATTATCGTTTACTTCGTTGACTGTTTGTTGATTAGAGTTTTTATATGTTCGTTGAAGACGTCGAGTTAAGGTCTTTTTATTTGCTGGGTTAGTTTTTTACCCGGTTTCTTGATTTATCTGTAAAGAGGTTTCTTCTGTATGCCTACCGATTGTTTGTGTACTTTTCTACGAGTTGTAGTGAGTAATAATCTCTTTACGTTTAGTTTTGGTGTTACTCCATGGTGAAGTGTGGTCAGTCTTACCGACGCTAGGTTTTTAGACGTTCGTTATTTACGACCTCTCCCACACCTCTTTTCCCTTGGGAGGATGTGACAACCACCCTTACGTTTGATCATGTCGGTGATACCTCTTGTCACACCTCTAAGGAATTTTTTAACGTTTATCTTGATGGAATACTGGGTCGTTAGGGTGACGACCCGTATGTGTGGCTCCTTTGGTCTTAACTTTCTCTGTGTACATGGGGTTACAAGTAGCGTCGTGACAAATATTATCGGTCCTGTACCTTTGTTGGATCTACAGGTAGTCGTCTACTTACCTATTCTTTCGACACCATGTATATGTGTTACCTCATAATGAGTCGGCAATTTTTCTTAAGTAAACTTAGTCAAGACTACTCTACCTACTTTGACCTCGGCTAATATGTCTCACTTCATTCGGTCTTTCTTTTTGTGGTTATGTCATATGATTGTGTATATATACCTTAAATCTTTCTACCGTTACTACTGGGACATACGTTCTGTCCTTTTTTCTGTGTCTACACATATTGCCTGAAAACCTGAGTCTCCCTCTCCCTCTCCCACCCTACTAAACCCTCTTACCGTAAGATTGTACATATGATAGTACATTCTTAACTTAGCGGTCAGATACAGACTACGTCCTATGTCGTACGAACCCCGACCACGTACCCCTACTGGGTCTCTCTACAATACCCCTCCCTCCACCCTCCCCCCAAGTACACACCCTTGCGTACATTCTTAATTTCTAAAATTTTAATTTTTTTTTTCTTTTCTTTCATTCTGGTTTTAGAAACAGTACTAGAGAGATCGGAGAGTGTTTTACGAACCGTATGTATGATCCATCAGTTATTTATGTAAGACTTGACTGTTTCAAGTGTCCATATACTTATACAGTTGTTTCTCGAAAATTTTAAGTAACTCAAATAACATCTCTCTGTGCTTACTCAAAAGGTCAATGATTTCTTACAAGAAATTTTTCCATTAATAACGATAGTATTTGTAGGAAGTGAGTTGTCATTCGAAAAAATTCAGTCTTTTGTCAAAGATAAAAGTATAAAGGTCTTGAGATTTTCACTGACTATGTATCGACAATAGGTTATTGAAAAATTATTGAATTACATATAGTTTTAACCTATGTTATGAGATCTTAGAAGTACTATATTTAATTACACTGAACTAAAAAATCTGTGATAAACATAGAATGAGACGACGACGACGACGACGATTCAACGAAGTCAGCACAGGCTGAGAAGCGCTGGGGTACCTGACGTCGGATGGTCCGAGGAGGCAGGTACCCTAAAAGGTCCGTTCTCATGACCTCACCCAACGGTAACGGAAGAGGCTAGAATGAGATCAAATATGGATTATAAGACGGGTTTGATAGGCATAATGAGAGTGTTTTAAGAGGAATTTCGATAGTACTCATCGTGGTCAGTACCTCATCGTGGTCAAGAAGGTTAATAGATTGTTATCTATCCAAACAACTCCAGACTTTCGTGACTGAATAATTTAATTAATCATCGTGAATAAAGACAGTCTTCGTGACGGTAATAGTTGTAGAAATAATTCTACCAGAGTAAGGAAAAACGCCTTGGTTTTGAAGACACTGGATCCAATGAGAAAGTGTCTCGAAATTCTTGGTCGATCGGAATGTGAATAGACATTAGGTAGACAAAGAGTGATAGGACTAGGTTTACCCGGTGAAACTACTCTACGAGGTGTCTTACCTCTGAACCAGAAAATATACAAGGTGAATTTTTACCTACAACCATAGTGATTAATAATCTCTTTTGTTTAGTTTTGATGTTACTAAATAGTGGAATTTGACCAGTCCTACCGGTAGTAGTTTTTTAGATGTTTTTATTTACGACCTCTCCCACTTCTCTTTTCTCTTGGGAGTAGTTGAAAACCAACCTTACATTTAATCATGTCGGGGATTCGTCTCATCATACTTCGAAGGAATTTTTTAATTTTTATCTCAGTGATATACTAGGTCACTAAGGTGAGGACCCGGATAGAGACCTTTTTTTTTTGATATTAACCTTTTCTGTGTACGTGGAGTTACATATAACATCGTGATAAATGTAATCAATTCTGAACCTTCGTTGGGTTCATAGGGAACTGTCTCCATACCTATTTCTTCCACACCATGTGTATATGTTAATTTATAATGAGTCGGTAATTTTTTTTTCTTCCTTTATTTCATTAAACGTCGTTGTACCTACCTGGATCTCTAATAGTATGACTCACTTCATTCGGTCTTTCTCTTTCTATTTATAGTCTACTTTAACGAATATACACCCTAGATTTTTTAACTATGTTTACCTGAATAAATGTTTCGTATTTATCTGAGTGTCTGTATCTTTTGTTTAAATACCAATGGTTTCCCATTTCCCCACCTCCACTAAAGTGTATAATCCTCGAGTTATATACTTAATTACTTACTTATCTATCTACCTACCTACTTTTTTATTGTAACAAGATTATGACCACCGAAAAATTACTAATTTGTCGTATATACCATCTATAATAATATGTCTATATTTTTGGAGACCTTATTGTGAACCATAGTAATGTTAACATAAGTTCTCCTAAAATATAGACATGTAATTATAAATGGTTTACACGGTAAAATAGTAATTTTGTGGTGGTCATTGTCTCGTTAGACACTAAAATAAGACCCGAAGGACTACCGAGTGAGATCGTAGGAAGGTAGGTAGGTAGGTGGGTAAGTAGGTAAGTTCACTTCCTTTCTTTAGGTCGGTGTAGGAAAGGAGGATTTTCTCCTGATGTACGTTCTAGATAAAAAAAGACACCAGGAAGTCAAGTCAAGTCAGTGAGTCAACACGGGTTGGGAGTCGTTGGGGTACCTGACGTCGAAAGGTCCGAGGAGGTAGGTATCCTAAACGGTCCGTTCTCATGACCTCACCCCACGGTAGCGGAAGAGGCTAATATTCCTTTTCGACTTTGCAATGAATCCAAAATAAAAGATAAATTTTCAATAAAGTTTTTTATAATTCATTTATTATCCTCCCACCATTTACCTGTCCAGTTTTGAATATTGAGATATTCTTAATAGATTCAAACTTTTTGTCGTTAAAATTTTATTAACTTTCAACTGATACGAGTTTTCTTCGTAGTTCTAATCCGGTTGGATAAAATGATATTGGTTAAGTACGACGATGACGACGATTCAGCGAAGTCAGCACAGGTTGAGACACGCTGGGGTATCTGTCGTCGGGTGGTCCGAGGGGGCAAGGACCCTAAGAGGTCGGTTCTTGTGACATCACCCAACGGTAAAGGAAGAGGTTATGTACTTTCACTTTGCACTTTCACTTCAACGAGTCAGCACAGGCTGAAAATCGCTGGGGTACCTGGTCGGATGGTCCGAGGAAGCAAGTACCCTAAAAGGTCCGTTCTCATGACCTGACCCCACGGTAACGGAAGAGAAGTGCCAACAATAATTTCAAATTTTTGTACTTATTAAACCAAGGCATTATCTCCTATATTATAGAAGTCCGTATAGAGTTTCAATTTCAAAATAAGTTACACAGTAATATTCGTAATAGAAAACGTTTAGTTCGTTTTTTTATTTTATACATTGAAAAATTTAGTACACATTATAAATGTCTAAAAAGAGGGTAAGTTGAGATATAAAATGAGACATTTCTCTTTTTATGGTTCTGGGACTTTTTTGAATATTTACGAACAATTTTCCGAAAGATCTTTAAATAAACTCCGTCTTTATAATCCTTGGTACATTTTCTTTCATTTTGACTCTCATCTAAGGTAAGGACTACGATGTGATATTATTCTTATACTGTTTTCCGTCCAAGGCAAATTATCCATGTTTCCATTTTCACCTCTTAATTGAAGACATTCAGTCTAATCCACTTCAAGAATAAAACGGGTGGGAGTCGAGGAAATTTAAGACACTTAAACACTCAAAAAAAATTAAATCATCTCCTTTTAATTATTGTAATTAATTTTTTTTATTTTAAGGATTTTGCTTAATAAAGAGTACTTAAAAATAAACCCTGTATTCGAAGGTGAAACTCTGTAGGAAAAGTCCCTTTTTAAGTTTCAATATTTCTGATACTTATTTTTCGTTTATATCCGATAATTTAATAAGGTCTACGTTCACGAAGCCGCGGTTTTCGGTTCTCCTAACATCACGACACGAAGTCAACAAGTCAGTACGGGCTACGAAACACTGGGGTGTCTGATATCGGGTGGTCCGAGAAGACAGGTACCCTAAGAGGTCCGTTGTTATGAACTCACCCATCGGTAAGGGAAGAGGTCCCCTATAAGGGTTGTGTCCCTAACTGGGATCAGAGGACTTAAAGTCTGCCTAAGAAAACCTCGGTGGTTCCTTCGGGGTTCTCTTAGCATTAAGTCTTCGCTTATTGTGTATGCACGAAGTTGTGGATTTTAAACATATCAAATTACATACATCACTTTGAAGTTATTAAATTTGAGTGACTCTTTTTACTATCTTTCTATGCATCATAAAGAGACTATTAATCGTTTCAAGTCGTAGAAAAGTGTATGAACAACTGGTAGATATACGGAAGAAATCTTTTTATAGACAAGTCCAGAAGACTGAAAAATTTTAACACAACAAAAAATATAACTCAATATACCCTACAAATATATAAAATTTATAATTGGGATATAAGTAGTAATAGTAAACGTTTCTCAAAATGGGTAATCCATCCATTCATCAGAAAAGTAAAGACTGTTACCAAAGAAAACGACCCGTTTTCAAAAATTCGAATTAATCCAGGGTAATCGAATAAAAACACAAACGAAGAAAACGGAATCCTCCTTCTTGGTTTTTTTATACAACTATGCTAAATACAGTCCCTTACAAGATGGATGTAAGAGAAGATACTTTAAATTCCGAAGTCCAGAATGTAAATCCAGAAAATAGTTAAAACTCAAATAAAAACATATTCTATACTTTGTTACAAGATTTGAGTAGGAAAATGTACTCCGACAGGTCAAAAAGGTCGAGATGAGTAACTTTTCTGACAGAAAAGAGGTAACGTATGAGAACAGAGGAAACGGTATCTAGTTGACTGTTATTCACATACCTAAATAAAGATCCGAAAGATAAGACAAGGTAACTCGATACTTAGACGAGAGCACGGTCAAGGTGTAACAACACTCATGACATTAAAACATCATCTCAGACTTCAATCTCTCGTACTATAGAGGTCGAGAGAAGAGAGAGTTTCAACAAAACTGATAAACTGTAGTAAAACGAAGGTATGTTTAAAGTCTTAATAAACAAGATTAAGATACTTTTTACAGTAACCATAAAACTATCCCTAACATAACTTAGACATCTAACGGAAAACATCATGTCAGTAACATAGTAATTGAAAAAGTAAGGTACTTGAACCATATAGTAAGGTAGACAAACACAGTAGAAGATAAAAAAATAATCACAAAATATCAAAAGACTGATGTTTAGAAGATGGAAGAATCGATTAAATAATGATATATAAAGTAAAAAACCTATATTAACATTTACCCACACAAGAAAATTAAAGAGTAGACCTATCAAGTAATATTCACATATCTTTCGTTGGATAAAGACACATAATTATAAAATAGGACGTTGAAATGGTTTAAGGAACTACTCGAAGTCATCAAAAAACGACCGTAGAAATCTTAAAAGATAAGATACAAATTATAATACAGTGGACGTTAAATGAAGAAAGAAGGGTTAAATCTAAGGAAAATAAAGAAAAAGAAGAGAACTACGACACCAATTCTGAAGGTTTTTATAAAACTTATCTTCACCACTCTTACCCATGGGAATAGAACAAGGATTAGAACCTCCTTTATTAAAGTCGGAAAGTAGTAACTCATACTACAATCGACACACTACTAGTATTTACCTACAACTTAAAACCGTTTTAACTGGACACTTCAAGGAACTAGGACCAACTTGAAAAAAGTAATGACTAAGTCAAAGTAACCCGAAGGGACCACCGTGTTTACCATCTCAGACGAATGTCACACCCTCTGGGTCCAAGCTAGGGACCCAACCCTTCTAGGGGACCTCTTCCTTTACCGTTGGGTGAGGTCATAGGAACGGACCTTTTAAGGTACCTGACTCTTCAGACTGTCCGGTGTCAGGTACCCCAGTGCTTCTCAACCTGTTCTGACTCGTTGAATTAAAAAACAAAGAAAGAAAGTTAAAGTAATGACCAATAACCAGACGAATCCAAAAGATAAAGAAGGACTAAGTCAGAACCTTCTAACATACAAAGATGTATAAATAGGAAAAGAAGGTTAAAATGAGGTTAAACAACCACATATTACCAATATCATTAGAGAATTAAAAATTTAAAAACACTATAGTCACTATTGTAGAGGAGAAAGTAAAGACTAAAAGAAATACACTTGTGAAAGAGAAAAAAAGAATTACTCAAACCGATTTCTAAACATTTAAAAGAAATAGAAAAGTTTCTTGATAGAGAATCCAAGTAACTAAAGAAAAAAATAAAAGATAGAATGTTTTATAGTGAGATAATACAGGGAGGAAAATGGTTGAAACTCGAACCAAACTGGAAAAAATCAAAGAAATCTACATTTCAATCTAACGAATAAACTCTAAACGAACAAGGGAATGGGATGACGAGAGGTGGACGCACGGGAAAGGGTTATTTTAGAGAACGAAACAGTCGTGTACGCAGAGGAGCCTGTTAAGTAAAGGCTCACAATCTGTTCTCGGGTCAAAGTCCGGGACCTTCCCCAGGGGGAAGGATGTTATTTACCGCTGAGACCGCCCCTGAGAAGAAACGACTCTGACTGTAGGACTGGTGAGTCCCATGAGTCCCTGGTCGAACGGACGGTTACCTGGTCTGGGTCCCTGGCGTTGACCCTGGGAAAACAGGGACCAGAGAAGGACTGCGTCTGTTGACCGGTCTCACGGGGCTGGCCATTCCTTGTTCTCTGAAATAACTGGAGAGAGGGGAAGGGAGAGAGAAGGGAGAGGAATTGGAAAGGATAGGAAGGGACAAAAAGATCAGAGGGCCAGGACCTGCGTCCTTAGACTAGCTTCCCGGGAGTCGGACTCGACTCCTAACCTTTGACTAGTGGAGGAGAACCGTCTCTTGAGTTTAAGACCAAGACCAGACGAGACTAAAGACCATCCCGGCTCAAGGTCAGGAGGGAAGAGACCTCCGGGTCCCTTTTCAGGGTATTACGGACCCATAGACATCCACCGTCCTCTGTAGACATTCCGGTGGGGAAAACGGGGGAAAAGGGCGGAGGAGGGGGAAGAAGGAGGGAGGACCGAAGGAAAGGAGGAAACTTTAGAAACGACAATCATGAACCTAAGAACATAAATTCCCGAAGGGACCACCACGTCTCCAATTTCGTAGACGGACGTTACACCCTCTGGAGTCAAGTTAGGGACCCAACCCTTCTAGGGGACCTCTTCCTTTACCGTTGGGTGAGGTCATAAGAACGGACCTCTTAGGGTACCTACCTCCTCGAACCACCCGATGTGAGGTACCCAGCGTTTCTCGACCTGTGTTCACCCGATGTCAGGTGCCCAGAGTCTCAACCTGTGCTGATTCGTTGAAGTGAAAGTGAAAATGAAACAAAAAACCTCATCCGACCATAACGATCCACCTCTTCCTTTGCCGTTTGGTGAGGTCAGTCATAAGTACGGACCTTTTAGGGTACCTGGCTCCTCGGACCATCCGATGTTAGGTACCCCAGCGTTTCTCAGCCTGTACTGACTCGTTGACGAAAACAATGGAGGGTATGCAAAACCCTTTAACACAAATATAAATATAAACAGAGTCCATCAAAAATAAAAGAAAAACTACAGAAGTAACTGAGTGACCAATAAATCATCGTACAACAAGTCAGAGGTATATAAACACTAGAAAGGTCAGAATATAAACATTATCTAAAGATCAAAGTATAACGACACCAACCTTTTGTACGAACTATACTAGAGGTAGAAGAATTTAAATGACTCTGAACTAAACACGGGATTGTGTAATCGATAACACCTGTTACGAGGTACATGTGAACCTTTTTCAAACATGAAAGAAAAATAAAAAAAATAAAAAACCTACTTTGTAAGACATCCATAGATAATTCAAGTCGACTAGATAACAAAATAAAATCTGGTGACAATTGAAAAATTAAAAAGACAGACCTACTAGAGAGATGACTACATTCTCTCCATAATTTCAGGGGGCGATAATAATATAGTGACAGTTAAAGAGGGAAACACAGACTAGTATTAAAGAAACATCTAAATCTTCGAGAAAATAACTCCCGTATATACAGTTACTCAGAAGAACATAACCAGGGAAATAGTAATAAATTTCGGGAATACAGAAAAAATGTCCCGAAGGGTTCACCGAGTCTACCATTTCTTAGACGGACATTAAGTCCTCTGGGCCCAAACTAGGGCCCCAACCCTTCTAGGTGACCTCTTCCCTTACCGTTGGGTGAGGTCATAAGAACGGACCTTTAAGGTACCTGTCTCCTCGGACTACCCGATATCAGGTACCCTGGTGTTTCCCGACCTGTGTTGACTCGTTGATTATCTGAAAAATTATTTCAGATTAAACAGACTGTACTCATAACGATAGGGGGAAAGAACAACAAAGGTAAGTGTAATGATAGAAAGAGGTAGGGAACTGAAAGTCAGAGACAGGAAAGACTTCATGTATATCTACTCAAGACAAAAAAAAAAAAAATTAGGTTAATCGGTGGGATACAAAAGACTAATCTCCTAAATCAGATAACTGTAAGTTTCATTAATAACTATCCATATGTGAATAACGGTAAAATCATGAATGAAAGGGCAGCAGAAATTTCAAGAAGAGACAAGAGAAGTAGAATAAAAACAAAGAAGGGAACACTTAACTAGTTAAAGAAAGTACGACACGAATACCAGGAAAGGGAGACTAAAAACGGGTTGATAGCATCCAAACACTAAACACCAATTGTACGCCAAGTATTTACAACTGAATATTAATATAAATGAATAAATTTATCCAAAAGGAGATTCAAGTTTGAGTAGGATGTGAACAAGAATCGGTTTTCCGACTCTTCACTAGTTTGAGTAAGATTTTCAAGATGCAAAAGTAAGGAGAGGAGGTGTAAAACCCCGAAAGTACAGTATAAAATTTAGAAGTACGAATAAGAAATTGACGAATAATATGATTATTCGAAGATATTAAAAAACGAAGATATTAACAACGAAGATATTAAAAAACAGAAAATTAGAAGTATAATCAAATAAATTCTCCAACTAGGAGTCATAAATAGTATACAAATGGAAATGATCACCCTAAAAATTAAAGTAGATCAAAGAAGAAAAATAACGGAAGAAAAAAGTTGAAGTTCTGGGTAATGAAGAAAATCTAAATCATAACTACTCAAGAAAATCTAAAATGAACAGATTCTTCAAGGTAAAAAGAGGATTTTAAGGTTTATATGAGGACCCCTCTCATTGGATACAACGTCCAAAAAGGGAAAGCCATCAAATTTATATAAATACGGTGAGGATTGGACGTTTTAAAGACATTTCTTTAATCGATTATCGGAATATCCCTTAGGGAACATATACTAACAAAGAAGAACGACTGAAATCTTAATGTAAATGGTAATTGAAAATAGTAAAATTAATATAGAACCACATCCAGGTAAACACAAGTAGAACAGATCTTGGGAGAGGAAAACATGGTCTAATAGACAAAGGAAGAAGTCCAAACCCTTCTAAAACCAGTATTAAAATAGTTTGTATAAAAATTAGGAGAGGAGAAAGAGAAGAAGACCCCGTAAATATTACTCTTACAACCACACGTACTATGATAGAGTCGCTAGGGAATTTGAAAAATAATTAAGAAAAAAGAAAAACGACAAAACTAAGCCACCAAAGGTAAAAGGATATAAGGTCTAGTGAATCTACAAGAAGGATCAGACGATAATTAAGGAGGATTACACACACTCATACACACACTCACACACACACACACGTACAAAATTAAGGTTATTAACATAAGAAGACTAAACTGACGATAATAGAAAATTAAAAGATCAAAGAACAGTTTAAAAAAGTGATAAAAGTAGATAAAAAAGGATTAAGTCCATCGTAAGAATAATGATTCCAAAAACTAATAGACCATTTTACAGACAAAGATAAAGTAATCAACAAAAAAGTCCCCAAAAGAGAACAAGAAAGATGATTTTATTTAAGGAAACAGAATAATAAAACGAATTGGAAAGACAGATACTTCCATACACTTTATCAATAGAGACCACCAAAACTTACCCAAAGGAATACACTCTCGTAGGGATATATCAGACGTATACGGCTAATGAAACTACCCTCTCGACCTTAACAACACTTGTGTTCAGTGTAGAAAGGAGACCCATACGATGGTCGATAGTGGAACCACTCTTCACCCCGATCTTTACCTTCCTGACCGCGACCTCGGTCAACGTTCGACCCCGATTTGGGAGAGGAATCACCGATAGTGGTTAAATACTCCTCGTTCCCATCCAGGGTTCACCGTACTGTCTTAGGGTTTCCTAGTACCGGTTCGCTAACACACAAAAGGGGAGAGGATCGTGGACATAGGAGTGGGTCTTCCCCTTATCACGACCTCGTTCTCCCAGACCACACCTATGAACCACGTACAGGTCCTTGTCCGACGTCTTTAGACTGGACCCAGTTTCTAGACCTGACGAAAACTACGTAAAGAAGATATTCACGGTCATTACCGACCCGGGTCTGCCGTTTCTTAGACGGACGTTACGTCCTCTGGGTCTAAGTTAAGGACCCCGTCCCTCTTGGGGACCCTTACCGATGAGTAAGGTCATAAGAACGGACCTCTTAAGGTACCTGTCTCCTCGGACCATCTGATATCAGGACCCAACTTTCTCAGTCTGTATACTGACTCGTCGATTGTGAAAGTGAAAGTGGAGGGAAAAGTGAAAAGGTGAGATAAGTCTACGTCAAACCCCAGACACAGCGTGTCGGTTTGGGAACGGGGTCATACCTCAACAAAGCACTTCGTGGTCCGACCTGACAAACGAACCAAGTCCGACGTCGTAAGTGGTCCCGTTAGTGTCTAGGTTGGTGACCACGTTAAAAGTTATGTTGAAGAGAAGGGACGAAACCCTTGTTTTTTTGTACATACACGAAGAATACTTGTTCAAGTCCGAAGGGTGTCGGGAGAACAATCAGAGTGGTCGAAGGTTTGTTGTTTCCCTCGAATATAAGGCACACAACCCGGCGTCTCGAACCCGTGAGTTATACACCGAGCTTGGTGAGTGAGAGGTCCTTTCTAGAGGTGGGTACATTAGAGGGAAAAGGAGACTCAGGAGAGGGTCCTCGTTCCCAAGGTTGTACTAACGAAGAGAAGGGAAGAACGAGTTTAGGTGTACCTAGAAGAAAATGTCGGAAACAACATATCCTCAGAAAGACAGTCAGAGGTCAATGAAAAATCACTCTTAACAAGGTGTATTTCTAAATAAAAGGTACACAAGTACCTCTCTCCACTGAAAGTGTAAGAGGATGAGACGGTAGAATTAGAGAAGGTCTTGTAAGGTAGAAGGGTCGAAGATCTCCGAAAGACTTAAAGAACCGTGGATCGTGAGTAGAAAGGTGAGATTATGAGATTATAAACACAAAATTAATACTATATAGAACCACACTTAGAGAGACCTAAGTAGAATAAAGTCTGAAAGATAATAAGGACACGGACCTATAGACAAAGAAAGAGGTCCAATCCATTCAAAAGTCGGTAATAAATAAGTTTATTAAAAAAACGGGGGAAAAAGAGGGAGGAGAAGATATTACGCTTACAACTACGCGTAGTACAACAGGGTCTTAAGAACGTTTGTAGAAGTATAAAAATTTAAGAAAAAAGAAAAAACGATAATACTAACCCACTAAAGGTAATAAGACAAAAGATCTAGTGCATAGACAAAAACCATAGTGTATTAGATTATGAATAAGGGAGAGTACTTAAAAAGTAAAGGTAATATCAGAAGTAGAGACTAATCAAGAAAGAGTATAAAAGAGAAACAACTATAAGAGTGACATAAGGAAGTAAGAAGAGGAGTTGAACTACTCGAAGAAATACTGGTAATGAAACTTGAGAGTTAGTCTATTTAATAAATCGAAGTAAAGTAGCCCCAAAAAAGAAAAAGAAACTTACATGAGGATACAAAGAAATAAAACGAACTGAAAGACACAAACAAAGATACTTTATTCGTTTTGTGCCTGGAGTCAGGTCAAGACAAGTCAGCGAGTCAGCACAGACTGAGAAACGCTGGGGTACTTAGTGTCGTACGGTCCGGAGGGACAGGCAGTGGTTGACGGCCTCAGATGGACTTGGGTACAGGTAGTTCAGCCACTACGGTAGGTTGGTAGAGTAGGAGACGGCAGGGGAAGAGGAGGACGGGAGTTAGAAAGGGTCGTAGTCCCATAAAAGTTTACTCAGTCGAGAAACGTAGTCCACCGGTTCATAACCTAAAGTCGAAGTTCAGTCAGGAAGGTTACTTGTGGGTCCTGACTAGAGGAAATCTTACCTGACCAACCTAGAGGAACTTCAGGTTCCCTGAGAGTTCTCAGAAGAGGTTGTGGTGTCCAGTTTTTGTAGTTAAGAGGTCACGAGTCGAAAGAAGTATCAGATTGAGAGTGTAGGTATGTACTGGTGACCTTTTTGGTATCGGAACTGATCTACCTGGAAACAATTGTTTCATTACAGACGAAAAATTATACGACAGATCCGACCAGGAAGGTTCGTCATTCGTAGAAAATTAAAGTACCGACGTTAGTAGCAGCTTTCACTAAAACCTCGGGGGTTTTTATTTCAGTCGGTGACAAAGGTGACAAAAGGGGTAGATAAACGGTACTTCACTACCCTGGTCTACGGTACTAGAAGCAAAAGACTTATAACTCGAAATTCGGTTGAAAAAGTGAAAGGAGAAAGTGAAAGTAGTTCTCCGAGAAATCAAGAAGAAGTGAAAGACGGTATTCTCACCACAGTAGACGTATAGACTCCAATAACTATAAAAGGGGTCGTTAGAACTAAGATCGAACACGAAGGAGGTCGGGTCACAAAGAGTACTACATGAGACGTATATTCAGTTTATTCGTCCCACTGTTATATGTCGGAACTACATGAGGAAAAGGATAAACCTTGGTCAGACAACAAGGTACAGGTCAAGATTAGTCAAGTAGGATTTCCTCTAGTCAGGACCCACAAGTAACCTTCCTGCCCAAACTTCGACTTTAGTTTATGAAACCGGTGGACTATGCTTCTCGATTGAGTAAACTTTTCTGTGACTACGACCCTTTCTAATTCCCGTCCTCCTCTTCCCCTGCTGTCTCCTACTCTACCAACCTACCGTAGTGACTGAGTTACCTGTACCCAAACCCATCGGAGACCGTCAACTACTACCTGACCCTCCGGACCGTAAGACACCAAGTACCCGAACGCTTCTCAACCTGTACTGACTCACTGACTTGACTTGACTTAAACGGATACTTTGTAACTAGTTGGTCCTTTGTCAAGGTTGTGTTTACAATGAGAATTTTTCTATTTTATTGTTTTATAGACTACAGTTATTATTTTAGATTCCCACGAACACTCAAATCTGATTCAAAATTTGACAACAAAATTTTTACAAATTTCAGTCTTGGGTAAAAGACGAGATGTAATTAAATGTAAACAGAACGATGAAGATTGTTATGTCAGTATGACATATACTACAATACTAATTTTATTCCTGAACACTATATAAAAGAAATAAAAATTATTTTTCTTTATTAATGTATCTTTATTTTAATATGAATTGAATTTGTCGATTTAACTTTGGTGATGAATGGACTCAGGAAATTTGTGAGTAAATTTATTATACACAAAAATTATCATTGTCAATATACGAATGACTCTCTCAAATTAATTCTTTATGTCACTACTTTAATCTTTCCATGATTTCCTTCTGTAAACCTGTAAATCAAAGAATAGGGTAACTGCTAAACGTAAGTGAAATACAAAACTTTTACGTAAATCCTTGTTAAATTACTCGTTATATCGTTATGGTCTACATGAACTCTTCGACTAATACTTCGTCTACCAAAATGTTGGTGTGAACACAAAACTTTCCACAATAAGATAATATATTCCAAACGTAAATACTGTGTACGAAGAGTAAATCATAACACCTAGCACAGTAGGACAGTCTTGTAGAGTGTGTAAAGAGAAGGAAATGTAGACAAGTCATTCATTCGAATGACTAAGAGAATCGTCCTCCTTATTTAATATGTTAATGTAACAACTCTCATACCATGTAATGTGCCAGATTTAAAAGAGTAATTGTCCTACTGTAGTTATATTGAATATGATATCCGTTGGTACCTTTTAGTTGTTCTACATATTTGCGGTTCAATCTGACGTAAGGTAAATAATTTATGGACTAGGTACATTGAATTGTTCTAAACTACACTTGTAAAATAAGTAATTACCATAGAAAGACAATATATACTATATCAAAACGAATTGGTTCGGGTTTCCCTTTTACGTCAGACCTTCATTAAGATGTAGTTCTCCGATATTATTAATAAGACCCGTATGGTTTGATTATTATGTTTATAATCGGAGATGAATCGACATTATCTTTTATTTACACTGATGTTATTGTTCGTACCGAAAAACTTCTTTCGTTAATTCCTAATACAGAAAACTGTACATTATTTAAAGTTAAAACAGTGAAGAAGTCCTACATTACTTTACATTCTATTCATCAAGTTCTTTTTCGGACTGAACAGATACTTGAGTAGGAATTCACAGGACTATGTAAGCGTTACAAGAGACGGACTAAACAGTTCTATTAGATTAAGACCTAAACTCACTAGACCATCCTAAATAGGATAATAGAATTGAACCATAACTATAACCATAATGACACTCCACTCTGGAAGTAAGTAAGTTGATCGTAAATAAATGGTGGATGATTTAAGAGAACGGTTTCGGAAACTGACACACCTAGTGTTATTTGACACCTTTTAAGACTTTCTCTACCCTTATGGTCTGGTGGACTGGACGGAGATTTCTTTAGACATACGTCCAGTCCTTCGGTGTCAATCTTGACCTGTACCTTGTTGTCTGACCAAGGTTTAGCCCTTTCCTCAGACAGTTCCGACATATAACAGTGAGACGAACAAATTAAGTATACGTCTCAGGTAGTACTCTTTGCGAATCGACCTACTTCGTGTTCGACCTCAGTTCTAACTGTCCTCTTTATAGTTATTGAAGTCTATACGTCTACTGTGGTAAGAATACCGTCTTTCACTTCTTGATTTCTCGGAGAACTACTTTCACCTTCTCCTCTCACTTTTCGACCGAATTTTGAGTTGTAAGTCTTTTGATTCTAGTACCGTAGGCCCGGGTAGTAAAGTACCGTTTATCTACCCCTTTGTTACCTTTGTCACTCTCTGAAATGAAAAGCCCCCGAGGTTTTAGTGACATCTACCACTGACGTCGGTACTTTAATTTTCTACGAACGAGGACCCTTCTTTTCAATACTGGTTGGATCTGTCGTATAATTTTTCGTCTCTGTAATGAAATGGTTGTTTCCAGACAGATCAGTTTCGACACCAAAAAGGTCATCAGTACATATCTAAACTCTCAACCTGATATTTCTTTCAACTCGCGACTTCTTAACTCGAAAACTTAACTCGAAGAAAACCTCTTCTGAGAATTCTCAGGAAATCTGACGTTCCTCTAGGTTGGTCAGGTAGGATTTCTTTTAGTCAGGACTTATAAGTAACCTTCCTGACTACGACTTCGACTTTCAGGTTATGAAACCGGGTCAACTACACTTCTTGACTGAGTAAACTTTTCTGGGACTACGACCCTTTCTAACTTCCACCCTCCTCTTCCCCTACTGTCTCCTACTCTACCAACCTACCGTAGTGGTTGAGTTACCTATACTCAAACTCATTCGAGGTCCTCAACCACTACCTGTCCCTTCGGACCGTACGACGTCAGGTACCCCAGTGTTTCTCAGTTTATACTGACTCACTGACTTGACTTGACTGACTTTAAGAGAACACAATCGGGAATTCTTATGTTTATATTCACGTATGGGAGTCCCTCTAGTGTCAAGACAAAATTTCGTCTTCGTCTTACGTTTACTAGTATAATACACACACACACACTTAATGATAATAGTATTTATTTATAATTTAATGTCAATCACTATAAATAAGACTCCATAATTTCCTCAAAATGAGTACGGACGTTAAATAAAACTTTACGTGATTTTATTCTACTTAATTACTACGTCATTCCCTACCTACCTATCTGTCTATCGATATAACATTTCGTTTATGTTAGTTTATAATTACTATCGTAGATTTACACCTATATGTCTATATATGACATTTTTAAGAAAATTAAAGAGACACACAAACTTTTGAAAAATATTATGTTAAGACCTTTCCTTTTCTTTCGTCATACGAATTTGTACTTTCGTACCTCCTTCACGTCAATAACCAATGTCCACCAAATCTCATTCTTGTGCTTTCGACGGACAAAATTCTACTTTTTATACCAATTATTTCCTTTCAGTTTCTTATCTCTTTGGTCCTGTTCCTTTGCCTTCCAGGTAGATGAACTTAGATATACCTATGACTTTACTATTTTACGAAAAACACAAACAACATGACCCCACACTGTCACTTGGTCATGAATTCAGAAGTTCTTTACCCTCTCTGACCAGACACACATCGATTGTCTTTCTTATTACTCACTGTGTAAGACTTACGTCCTCGAAGTCACAACTTCCGGAAGACCTTTCTTCCTTTTCGTTATAAGACTTATGTTGTCTCTCTTACTTTTACCGGTAAATAAAGATAAAGTCTGAGTCTTAGTGTTCCCGGTATTCTCTTCTTTTTTACTGGTCATGGACTCTCTGTATTTAAAAAAATTTTTACATTATTCCGATGTTAGTTTAGAACCAATCTCGTGCTTCCATTTCCTTCACGAATTAATTCTCCAACTTCTACATCCTACAAAAGTATTCCTGTTTAGTGTTCAAGGTATCCCACTAGAGATTCTTAGATCCTTTACTTTGACCCTTATGTCCATTTTTCATCTTAGTCTATTCCAATTCGTATTCGGTATACCCTATCTCAGGTCCCGAAGGAAACCCCTGATCTTATATGTTTTTAGTTTCCTCACCACCCTTACCAGAACCACCAGAGTTCTGACTCAACTTTTTCAAGGTTTACTTCCTTTTCTCAACATCCATAGAAAGATTTTTGTACGTCTTTCTCATCTATAAATCATCCGTCTGTCTAATCCTTCCCTAAAGATTCGTCACCCCTGTCAACTCGTTCTAAGTCTGTAAACATTCAAACTACAAAGTCCCTAAAGTTTGTCAACTTGTATACATCATATAGTGTTCGTGTTTCCGTTCTCAAGATTTTCAATTTCGACGACTCTTTCCGTTCCATTATGGACGAGACACCTTTCCCAAAGTTTACATAGGACATTTATCACCCCTTAATAACTTTTTAACATGTCTTCCTTCACTGTAACTGTACTATTGTATAGGATCAATGTTTCCAATGAGACCTAAGTCCTATCTTGAACCCAACCTACCGTAGTGAGATCTTTGTCTTTCTGGTCAATTCTTTGACAAAGTTCCTGTCCACTGTGTGCTAATTACGGATTCGATCTTTAACCGTCATCCTTACCTCTTCGTACCTTTCTTTACTCTGTACAAATCCTTTTTCCTGGTTGTCAGACATCGTTGACTCCGTTTTTCATTCTATTTAGCTTTTTAAGTACTGTCAGAGTCCAAAGACCCTACGAGTACCTCGGTTATTGATAAGTCCTGTCCTTCATTACTTTCAACTCCTGTATTACCTTCAGCTCTCCCGAACCTTATTCCCTTTATAATCTAACGAAAACATTGTACTCCAACTTATGTTTACACTTGAACATGTTACTATTAAACCCTAAATCTTAGTCCCTTACTCATGTCTAATGATTCATCGAAAATATATAACTTGATTTTAAACTAGTAAGGGACGGACAGATGACGATTGGGTTTGTAATGTCAGTTTCTTACGTTTAATGATCCTTCCTTCGTACCTTTAGTTCTCTCCAAATGTTCTAATTATGTAACATTCTACAAGAGTAAACTTTTTATTTTACATTATAAGTTTTATCAAATTTAACGTTTATCGATCTTTTCTCATCAAGGTTACATAATAGAGTTATAAAGACTAAATCATTATGAAAATTCTTGGTATTGATATTGGTACTCAGATAATGGTTATACATGGAACTATATGTATGCCTATATGAATACCTCAGTTGTTTTGACCTTCTTATCAGAAGCGAAAGAATCTTATCGACGTCTCAACTTGATTGTTTTGAATTGCAATAAAGTTATGGAAACAAACGTAATGGAATTCTTAAGTGTACCGAGGGAATAAAATGTTCGTCACTACTGGATTAAAAAACCGAGACCGTAGTCTCCCCATGAGAGGACTTTTGGAGTTACGATTTGGTTACTTCTTACCTGAATTTGAGATCATTTACATGGTTTATACGGACTGGTATCCTTTGATAACGAATTTATTTTTTAATTCTTGGTAAAGTATTTACGTAAAAATAAAAACCATAGTATAAGATTATGTAAATCCTATATTTTAAAGAGACTAGTCACCTAGGTACATCTTTAGTAAAAAGTAATTCTTATATGTTAGTATGTTGTGACTTTAACTAAGGATGTAAAATTTTATGATTATAATACTCTAAAAGAACACAATTTATTATTTTCGATTTTAAATTTCAAGAAAGTGAAGAACTTTTGACTTTTTATTTCAGTGTAAATAAGGTTTCCCTTTACGTAAAGAAATTAAACGATACCTTCGACAGAACGTTTTTAAGGATTAGTGTTCCATTTCATTTATTTTGATATCGAAACCCGAAGAAAAAAACCGTGTTGTTATAATGATATCTACTTATTCCGTATTAAGACGGTTCAAGTACTCAGGTAAAAAGGGTAAAAACAAATCTATGTCATAAGATACGACCTACCTGTATTTTAGTAAATTACGATCTTTTCACAGTTTTAAGATTAGTTTCGACTGTAAAAAAATTTGGTGAAGACAGTCATAAACCTAGACTATATGATAATCGTCATCTGTCTAAATCGTAAGGGTGTATTTTATGTAAAGAAAAGTTTGGAAAGGTACTGAAAATTAGGAGATCGAAATAAGACGGACAAGTTTGAACTAGACAGAGGTGACCTTCTTGTACCAAATATGATAACGAGAAAAACGGAGATAACTTAAACGTTGATCCCAGTCCCCTTAAATTAGTAATCATAAAGAACACACAATTCCTGTATACGATTTATTCTGTGTTAGGAGAAAACCAATGTTTTCTATATTGTTGTGTTTCCGTTGAAATTCTTAAGATCACCGAAGAAAGTAAAAATCGTGACGTAATCACGACAACTTTGAATTGCAACTTTTATTTCTTCCTAAACATTGTACCGTCCGACTACTACAACAGTTCGTTAACAATAGGAAAGTAGATCCTAAAGACTGTTCTCCAATAATAAGTACTAACAAATTAAATTCATA
The DNA here is from genome assembly GCA_006410555.1 of Capra ibex. Taxonomy (NCBI): domain Eukaryota; kingdom Metazoa; phylum Chordata; class Mammalia; order Artiodactyla; family Bovidae; genus Capra; species Capra ibex. The sequence goes on from SJYO01041148.1 coordinate 600,937, forward strand.
ATAATCTTAATTCAGAAAATAGTAGGTTTATCATTTTTAACCTCGTTCAGGTAAATTATGACTCGAGATAAGACTATTTATGTATGTGTCGTAAAGTTAGTCGTATATTAGTTTGTATTAGTTGGTAGAGGAGTTTTAGTCTTTATTTAATCCGGTGGGGTCTTATTTAACTCCCGACTCGTGAAGTCGTAAAATTCCTAAAAAAAGGGGGGTGTGGAAACATTCAGAACACGTTGACTGAGTCACTTTCATTGGGGGACCGAAGAGGTTGAAAAATTTTCGTTAATAGAACCTAAGAAACTGAAACGGAAACTAGAACGGGAAGAGAACTAGGATCCCGGATACACCGGAGATTATAAGAAAAGAAATGTCGGGCATAAAACGGGTCAGTAGTGAAGATTTTGAAGTATTGTCTCGAATCAAAGGAGAGAACATAGAAAAGACACCAGATTTTGTGTTATAAAAGAGGGAGAGATCCAGAAAGATGTGACCAGGGAGTTTCTCGGTACATTGATGTCTGAGGGGGTCGTTGGACTGACCAAACACTTAGGGGTCGAATTCTATTAGGTATAGGGAGACGGATGGATAGGATAAAAAGGGGGATCCTAAGAATAAGGACAGTGAAACAAAAAGAGGATCCTTTTTTTCTTTTGATAATTCCTCGTCATTGTAAAGTTAAACGGACTTCACTCAGATACTTTTCTCTCCTTCTTTCGTTAACTCATCGGAAATGCATTGAAGACTATCGTTGTCGTTTATTACCATAGATGGAGTTGAATATAGGACTGGTAGACCAGTGGTTAGTCAGAATACTAATTCTGGGGTCACTTCCGAAGGGACCACCAGGTCACGAATTCTTAGGAGGAACGTTACGTCCCCTGAAGTCTAGGTCCTTCTAGGGTGTACGGTGGTCCGTTGTATCGGGTACGGGGTGTTGTTGGTTCGGGTGTGAGACTTTGATGACTACGGGTGGGTGAGATCTCGGACACGAGTGTTGTTCTCTTCGGTGTTGTTACTTTTCGGGCGTGTGATGTTGTTTCTCATCGGGGCGAGTGGTGGATCTATTTCGGACGCACATCGTTCCTTTTGGGTCAAGTCAGTTTTAGTTTATTTATTTATTATAAAATTTCTTTTACTGGGGTTACTCCATTTAGAAAAAGGGGTTTTAACCATGAATAAAAGATTTTGTTCGTGAATTTTTTTTGATTTGTTTGTTTTGGGGTCTTTTAAGAAATCAGTTAAAAAACTCGTACGACCCTTTAGTTAAGTAAAAATTTTAACTTTTTTAGATTGTTCAAAGATGGAGTAGATAGGATATACTGACACGGGATTCTACTAGTTTATTAAGTTTTCCTTCAAAGAAAAATATCTTCATTCTTTTGAGGATTTATTTGATTGGTACTTTAATTTTATGGTGGTAAAACCTCGGTAATCCTTTAATTGACTTGATTAGTTACTACCATTGTCGATGAAATACAGTGTCCTCAGTTTATAGGAACGGAAGAATACCTCCATGTGTAATAATGTTTACTTCATAGAAATAAAATTCTTTTCATTTTTAAGATAAATAGAAGGTCTAGATTTAAGGTTTAATATTCCTTATACTCAATCTCCTGTCTAATTTACTATGATACTATAAATCTACACTAAAAGGATGATATTTTTTGTGTTATTTAATTAAAATTTTGAGTTTTATAAGTGTTGTATTTTATACAGAACTAGAACAACAAGTCTTCTCCATATTAATTATGACTGAGACTCTCGTATTTTCTTGTAGAATTTAATCCACAGACAAGTAAACAAATGAAAGAAAGTCACTAATATCAGGACACGAAGATAACAAGTTACATGGTTTTAATATATACTTAATATATATATTAAATTATATAAAGTGTGTCAAAAGATCAAAAAATGTGGACTTTCATTATAGTCTAGGACAATCAGAGAGTTCCGACCTTCTACTTGTAAGGAGAGGGGTGAAAAAATTGAATTAGAAATTATAAAACTTTTTTGTGAAACTACTTAACTTTGAAAGTTACGGGAAGTCAACATCTTGTGTCATTTGTCGTCCTTTTTACTATTACAAGTGATATTTTTAAAACTCTGATAGAAGTGACTGTACTACCGAAGTCCCTCCTCTCGTTCGATTCCAACCAAGAGACAATAGAAACATAATCATAATCAAACATATCAACCTACTGTAGTGACTGAGTTACCTGAATTCAAACTTGTTTGAGACCCTCTATCACCTTCTGTCTCCTTGGACCTCATGGTGTCAGGTGTCACAGTGTTTCTCGACCTGTACTAAATTCACTGACTTGTTGTCTATGAAGATTCTTTGTTCTGCATAAAATACAATACTTGAAAATTTTGTAGTTTTAATGACATAAAGAGGGACATATAATCGTGATATTAGAATCTAAAATTGAGTACCGAATAGGGAATTTTTTACACCGTAGGTAAATCTTATATTGGCTACAAGACGAAGGTAGAATAAAAGAAGGTAAAGAAAAGGTAAACGGAATAACTGAAATATTTAAATAGGATGTTGTTTAACACATAAACATTTGAAGTTTTGTCAAGGTGAACCACACACTAAAGTTTGACAAAAGTAAACAGAATGGAACTTGTCTCCGTTCCAAATGAAGGCACAATGTAAAGTTTGGAGTCCCAGACCCAGAGAGTATATGTAAACGTCTCCGAAAGTCAGCAGGACTCGGTAGTCTCTTTCCCAACGGAACTTTGCTACATAACCTATCTCTCCACTCTGACCGTGTTAGTTTAAAATTAACTTTGGATCATAAGGTATTCGATTTCGACCGAAAACCATTAGTTCTTTATAAAAAAACATTGAGACCGTCTCCGAGGATCAAAGAGGTCGTGTAAGAGAAAATGGGGTACCAAGAAAGTTGAGAAAGAGAGGAGACGGGTACGTGAAAAAAGTCGAATACACTCATTCTTTTGATTGTAATCTACACATACAGGATTCTAAAGACTTGAGACGAAACCGACCACCGACAATAAAAACAAAAATTATTTTTAATGAAAGTAAACAAACAATAAAATTATGAAAGAGATGGGAAATACGAGACGAGACTCATCAAGAACAGGAAAACTGATCCTTCTCTTCTTCAAAAGTCCCAAGTCTACTTTCATAATATCCTCTAACTTTTTCCTCCATCTATGAGTATAATTATGATACATTAAAACTACCAAATATTATAGAGTGGTGTGACGTAGCTCAAGAAAACCTATCTATAACTATTCATTACATACCCTTCTTTTCACTGTTTACCCATCGATTTAGTTTACTTTAAAGAATTTTTACACCAATGGTAATAATATAGTCTCTTTTAATTCAAGTGGGAGTACAATGTTTTTTTTTTTAGGTTTAAATTCACCGAGTTTGTGTGCTTAAAACAGAATATTAAGAAAAGTGAGTTCCTTATCGGGATAGAACCCGATACGGTCAAGTTACTTCATTAGTTTCTGGGTTTGAGGAGATTTAAAACTGAAGTAGTAATAAAATACATCGGAAGTAAATATACAAAAATTTATAACGACCTCAAGGACGGTAATACAGTTGTAAAGTCATTTCCTCTGTCTCTTTATCCGTGTAAGTGAAGTTGTTTTCGGCATGTTTGGTGGAAAGTAAATACTGGCAAACCAGTGTTTAACTATTCCACCGATCGGATAGACATTTCCTTCGAATTGTCTTAGATATGGGTCCACTGACTTATATAAAAATCAAAAGATTCGAACTTTGTAGTCATTAAGAAAATGTTATAGTCTACTCCTCTTCTTCATTGTCTTATTTGAGAGTCAGAGGTAGTCAACAATACCTTAATAGTTGTATCCTAGGACATGTGACTTTCTGTCTGTTTGACCTTTCAAGTCGTTAGTTTTGAAATTTCCTAATTTTTCCGTTCTGGTTGATCTCTGTTCCATATCTCTTTCCGTTATAACTCATTTTTCTCCAACTACCGAATTCTTGATTGAGTTATATACGACTTGTGGAGTTCCTAGATGGTACTACAAAGTACCCGGGTCTAAACCAGAAAATTTGTCCTCTTCATCTTTATATTTCAGCCCGTGTGATGTAATAGTAACTAGTTAAAAAGAAAATCTAATTCCTCTTGTATTACTACCATTCATTTTTTGACGGTGACGAAGAACGTTTTTCAGACTCTACCTGAAGATTCCGCAAACTCCACCCCCTCTTAAACGACATATAAAATAGAATGCCTTAATTCTATTAGATACACCTCGTAATGATCTCGTAATTGGATCAAAATGTCCACTCCTAAGACCCCTTTCACTTGCGTTCTCAAGAGTCCGTGTCTCGATGATTCAAAATCATAATCATGATCTGTATATCTCAGTAAGACTGAGGATAAAGTATCTGGAATTTAGATGAATTTATAAGAGAACCGTCCTACATTATTCAGTAGTTTAAAATCGAAAAGTTGGAACTTTTTCAGAGTCGTGTTGTTAAATCTTAAGAATAAAAGTCTAGATACAATTTTAACTAAGTCTTCCCACCAGATTGATAACAGTAAAATATAATCGATGTAACATATGACAATATTCCTAAGTAAATTAAATAACGAGTTAGAAAAATAAGTAGAAGTTGATAAATAGTATCAACCTATAATTCTTTCAGACTGGAACTTATAAAGGTTAAGTTTTATAAAAATTAAATTGGTCCATAAGTCAAGTTAAGACGTGGACAATATATTGATTCATCAGATACAAGTCAAGTCAAGTCAAGTCAAGTCAGCGAGTCAGCACAGGCTGAGAAACGTCGGGGTACTTAGCGTCGTGCGGTCCGGAGGGACGGGTAGTGGTTGAGAGCCTCAAGTGGGTTTAAGTACAGGCAGCTCAACCACTACGGTAGGTCGGTAGAGTAGGAGACAACAGGGGAAGAGGAGGACGGGGGTTAGGGAGGGTCGTAGTCTCAGAAACAATCTTCGGACTTATAAGACGAACTACCACCTCTTACTTTATCACTTTTTTTTGCTTTATACCATGGACGACTGAGACTTGACTTCAAATCATACCTCTGTCTATAATTTGTTCGTGTGATTAACGGTATATTAAAATTTTGAATAAATCTACTTATTGTACCGGGTTTATTTTGTGTAGTATTTATTAAAGTTGTTTATAAATAACTTACTTAAAATCCCGTGTTTGGCATATACCATTGTCCTGACACACACTTCACTCTGACATTTCAATTCTATATAGTTTGACAGTTCCTGGAATTTATTTATCGTCCCATCTATGAATATGTTACATATTGTTTTACACGTCTATTTCACTCGGTAATTCCAACATTTTACCTCCTTCCTGTACTAAAATGAATACAAAACCCTTCTGTAGAAACTGTTATCACTTTCTTATTGTACTAACCGATATTTTGTCTTAGTCTTTCTAGACAAATAACCGTTGACGTTGAGAAGTCCATTCTTTATTACTCCCGGACTTAGATCTATAACTTTATTCTCCATATCCTTACTAAAACTTTTTATAAAGTACCCATGAATACTAACTTTAACCACTAATTATTAAGAGATTTTACAGTCCTCTAATCGTTGGGTGAGGTCATAAGAACGGACGTCTTAAAGTACCTGTCTCCTCGGACCACCTGATGTGTCAGGTACCCCAGTGTTTCTCAGTCTGTACTGACTCACTGATTGTGAAAGTGAAAGTGAAGGTTTCACAGTCCTTATACTCTCTACTTGTAATTGGTATACAAAGAATAAACCTACTGATTCCAATACGATCATTTATTATGTTTTGTTTCTTGTTCATAACATTTCCTAAATTCCTTTCTGTTTTATCAAGGACTATAACCTCTGGACAAGACTTTGTGTGTCCATCCGGAGTCACAATGATGTTCAGGAATACTACCATTGTCAATTTGGTACTATAAGACGAGAACCTGTATTTGTTGGAGTGGTTTCTACTTGTAGTTTGTGTTTATTGAGACATTGGTACTGATGACGATGACGATTCAGTGAAGTCAGCACAGACTGAGACACCCTGGGGTATCTGTCGTCGGGTGGTCCGAGGGGGCAGGGACCCTAAGAGGTTCGTTCTTGTGATCTCACCCAACGGTAAAAGAAGAGGTTACGTACTTTCACTTTTCACTTCTTTCACTTTTCACTTTCAGCGAGTCAGCACAGACTGAGGATCGCNGATTCAGTGAAGTCAGCACAGACTGAGACACCCTGGGGTATCTGTCGTCGGGTGGTCCGAGGGGGCAGGGACCCTAAGAGGTTCGTTCTTGTGATCTCACCCAACGGTAAAAGAAGAGGTTACGTACTTTCACTTTTCACTTCTTTCACTTTTCACTTCAGCGAGTCAGCACAGACTGAGGATCGCTGGGGTACCTGACGTCGGATGGTCCGAGGAGGTAGGTACCCTAAAAGGTCCGTTCTCATGACCTCGCCCCACGGTAACGGAAGAGGCCATTGGTACTGATTTATTCTGTTTTTCTGCCAAGAACCCTTTAGGTGTTTTATGGTTTATAAAGGGAGGGAGTCGATTTTATTCACTGACAATGAGAAAATGGTTAATGTCGAAATAAGAGTGAGATAGGTCGGGAGACTGTGTTTTTTAAATAACTCTATGAGTCAGTATCTAAACGAGAAACAAAGACTGTCGTGGGTCAGATCTCGATCGGAGATGAAGGAATCCAGGAGAAGTTTTAATGAGTTTGATATAATTTTAGAATGTTCAAGATTGTATGAAAAACACTCTGTAGGAGAAAGTGATACAAAACGTAAAAGGGAGTGACATTGGTCATTATTCAAATTGAGTAAATTGACATTCACATACAACCATCAGAAACCGAAGTATAGTAACGATTATAGTCTGATATATTTGAAGACCCATACATTCCCTGTCAACTTTTAAGTCAGAACCTAAAGTCTATTTTCCTTTCTGACCTATGTATATAACCTTTCAATAGTTGAAAATACGATTATAAAGACTTTGAGTATATATGTCAAGATCATCTAAACCATTTACGTGTCACTAGATGTGAGGTTACTCTGACCTTTTCTAATCAAATTTGTACCAACTCTCCAAGTAATGAAGTCTTGATATCCTAAATCAAATGTAATACTTACAATGAAATGTAATATTTAGCATATCTTTTAAGATTTACATAAACTTATACCTGGTAAAAAGATCGATCTAGATTACGACGCTTTATAACACATCTTGTAATGAACCCTTTACAAAGTTTTCTTTCCACTTTGTAACCCCCGTCTACTATAAGGAGTTTCTTATTTGTATGTGGTTTTTTCCTTTTTTTTCTTATATTAGACAAAGTTTTGTATTGGTAATAATTTTAAATTAAATACATTTAAATAATACTTTATTTGATATAATAGTTGTTTCCATTGCCTATGAGTTTTGAGTTGGAAAAGATAAAAAAATTAATATAGTATGATAATAAATACAAAAAATAGAAGACAAACTGGACATACTACCTGTCACTTCTAAAATTTTCTCTTAATTTTACAAAGTTAAATATTCCATTATGTATTAAACATATCTTTGTGTGGATGAGGAAGATTTTTCTATGTATAATTTATGTTATCTCATGAATGGATGATCCCACCTCCCACCTTTATCCACACCTTCGACTTTGAGGTTATGAAACCGGTGGACTACGCTTCTCGACTGAGTAAACTTTTCTGGAACTACTACCCTTTCTAACTCCCGTCCTCCTCTTCCCCTACTGTCTCCTACTCTACCAACCTACCGTAGTGACTGGGCTACCTGTACCCAAACCCATCTGAGACCCTCAACCACTACCTGTCCCTCCGGACCACAGCCTGTGCTGACTCGCTGACTTGACTTTCCTTTATATATTGAGTTTATTCTTTCTTTAAAACAGGATTGGTTACTACTTTTACATATGTTTGACTCCTTATACTGATTGGGTTTAGACTCTAATGGGGTTAAAGACTCCCCTTTTAACGTAATCTCAATTCATCACATCTTTCTCCTCTCACTTTTTCGACCGAACTTTGAGTTGTAATTCTTTTGATTTTGGTACGTTACGTCAGGGTAGTGAAACACCGTTTATGATGTCTAGTCCTTTTTCACCTTCGTCACTGTTTAAAAATAAAAGAATCCGAGGTTTTAGTGACACCTGTCACTGACGTCGGTACTTTAATTTTCTACGAACAAGGAACCTTTCTTTCGATACTGTTTGGATCTGTCGTATAAGTTTTCATCTTTGTATGTGTAATGTATATTTTATCTATCGGTTACCCTTAAACGACATACTGTACTTCTCGAGTTTGAACCACGAGACACTGTTGGATTTCCCCACCCTTTCCCACTCTCCACCCTCCCTCGGAGTTTTCCTTCCCCTATATACATATGGGTACCGACTAAGTACAACTACATACCGTTTTGGGTTGTGTTAGAACATTTCGTTAATAGGAGGTTAATTTTTATTTATTTTACAAAATTTTTCTTTGTTTTGTTCGTCTCTCAGTAAAATGGTTACTTCCAACCATATGAATTTCAATACCAAAAAGGTCATCAGTACATGTCTACACTCTCAACCTGGTATTTGTCCCGATTTACGACTTCTTAACACAAAAAAAAAAATTAACGCCACGATGTCTTCGGAGAACCCTTAAAGAACCTTTCGTTCCTCTAGTTTGGTCAGTTAGGGTTTCCTGACCTTATAAGTGACCTCCCTGACTACGACTCCAACTTCGAGGGTATGAAGCAGGTGGAATACGTTTGTGGGTTGAGTGACCTTTTCTGGGACTGGGACCCTTTCTAACTCCCGTCCTCCTTTTCCTACACTGTCTCCTATTCTACCAACCTACCGTAGTGACTGAGTTGACTGTACTCAAACTCGTTTGAGGTCCTCTATCTCTTCCTGTTTCTTCGGACCACACGACGTCCGGTACCCTAACGTTTCTCGACCTGTGTTGAATCACTGACTTGTTGTTGTTTTATGTACTAAACTGTTTGAGGGTTTTTCGTAAAAGACGGTGAATGACTAATACCTTCGTAAAAGGGACGTTTTTCAACAACTCTACGAACTTCTTCACCAACAACCAACCGCTCTCCTGTCAGGACTCTTAGACCACCTATTCCGTTTTGAAACTTTGGGTTAAGTAATTTGAAAACTTCTCGACTAACCCGTTGTGTGTCAACCCACAACTGTACTTCTTGTCACGGGAAAGACAAATGGTTACACAACTTTAAAAGTCACGTAGAGTAGGTAGACGACTCGTATGAAGAGTCTATATTACCAAAACGGTCGTAAGTCTTTCGACATCACCTAGTCTGGTCGTCGTCTGGTGGTTTGTCAATGGTACTGGAAGAAACCGCCGTTCAAACCGAAACCCTTCACGAAACCTTGAAGAGTAAGGTTGGTGACTCGACTCGACCAGTAGTGACCAACATCATGTGTTAGGTGAAAAGTAGAGTACAGTGTTAGGTTAACTCTTTACCAAGTAACAACAACACATCTTATTTTCTACTGTGAAGTTTCGTTGCTAAAAAAACTAAACACCAGTCCAGTACTCCGTGGGTGAATGGTTCGAAAAAATGGAAAGGTTAAATGAAGTTTACGGTTTACTGGAATTTGCAACTGTAACTCAAGAAGTCGTTGTAGAGTATATCAAATTCCCTTAGTCGAAACTATTACCGAGAGTTACTAACAGTGGAAGGTTCCCGGTCGGAGATACGAGGAGTAGAAGTTTCGAGAACAAAGGAAACGTCTTGAAGTGGTAGTGACCTGATATGTAAGTAATCATAAAGGACCCGATTTACGAAACAACTACATACTCAACAGAGACGACGAAATACTAGGTGAAACTTGAATTCATTCTTTTAACAAGTTTAAATGAAAAACGGATTGTAGTAAAGATGTAGGATTTTGTTTGTCGTTCATTATTCAGTAATCATTTTTTTGTATTTCATTCTGTACGTGTAATTTCACTACATATTGTATTGGTGTAAATAAATCTTACATAAAGTTGTATTTTACCGTTTAAAGTTGTTATGTTTTTAGCATTAATAAAAACGTGGTTGTATTCTATAAAATTTTTAAATTTCTCAAAATTAAAGATACAGACGGGTTATTACAAAAACCTTTGAAATTATGAAAAATTTGAATCGAATTTAATAATATCAAAAACAACGTATTAGAAACTCGGATAGAACCCGATTAACCATTATTAATTTTATTTATTTAGTATATATACAACTAAATATCAAATATTTTATTGAATCGAGTAAGTAATCAACGACTTTTTAGTTATTTGTTAATCCACTTACCCTTTCTTATCGTCAGTATTTAATAATTACATTGAATATGTAAGTATATGCCAACAACTTTTGACGGTGGTAACTAAAATACAGTTCTATGAACCTAACGGGAGTATAATGGAGAAACTGGAGTCCGTATAAAGAATAAGTATTCTGTACGTGGGAAGTATACGTGGTTCGGATAGAAGGTTTCAGTGACAGTTCTAGTTAAACCTATTACCTTTTATTATCGTCTAATTTAATAACTCTCCATTTATAAGTTGAGATCTACCACAAAAGTAAATTTGTAGTGTTGTTAGAATACTCCTACTAATAGTAAGGGTAAAAATATTTATTTCTTTAGAACAGTGTCTCTCGAATATATTAAAAGGGTTCCCGCATGTCGATGGTTCTCTGTCTTAATCTTAAACTATAGTCAGACTAAGATGTCGGTTTCGAGAATCCGTTTCACGATTTGACGATTTACAGTTGACGTAGGGAAGTCTAAAACATTTTGAACTGGTGTATTATAATTGATCGATAAAGTTTGAAAAGATTCTGGATTTTAAGAATGTTGTCTGTGAAAAGAAATTTAAAGGGTCTCTGTATTTCGTTGTTTAGATTGGTTTTGTGGGGTATTTGTAACTGTACGTTAAATCCGTTTTTTTTTTTTTTTTAAGACAATCTGACCTCCTGACTGAATCATTTATAAAATCAGATCACTGAACGGTTGATGAACAGAGAAGTCATACAATACATATATTTTGTAACTTAGTTTATGTAAGTAATCACCGAGTCAAACTCCTAAATAATAACGAACCATTAAGTGAAGTTCAATTTTTAACTATGGTCTCCCCAATTAGAATCCGTAATTTTAATATTTTAGACTCCCTAGGTAGAGAAAAGGAAAGTTCAGTTTTTACGATAGTAGTATTCGGTAAGTAAGTCTACCGAAAGAAATTCTACAGTTCATAGATAACATTACACTTTAAACCTCTTGTTGTGACGGTAGGTCCCCTATCTCTCAACTTTCACGTCTCGGTCTTATTGCCTCTTTGAATTACATCACCAAGAATGGACCCTAACTTTATGAGCCAACACAACCTTAGACAACACTCCACTTAATTATTATTATCAAGTTCATGATTTCTAATATTTGTTGTACGAAAGTTTTTTACTGTCAAAACAGTTATCATTCAAGAGAAATAGGTGAATAAGTTCACTCTCTTTCCACATCGTAAAGGGAAATAAAAAAATATGGGGTATCAACAGAAAAGATTTTTTTTTTTTTTTCTCCGTATTAACTGTATGTTTTGGACATTTATTAATTATATGTGTTGAACTACTGAAACCTCTCTGTATAAGCCACTCTGGTAGTTGTGTTAGATACGGTAATCGTATAGGTAGTGGAGGTTATCAAAGGAGGACGGGAAAAATAATAAAAAGAGTACTATTTTTGTGACAAAAGTTCTAAGTAGGAGAACCGTTTAAAATATACATATTATTACATAATAATTGACATTCATTCTTGATACGATGTATCATTTATGTGTCATGGATAAATAAAACATATTGATTTAGAAACACGGAAAACTGATTATGAAAGGGTGAAAAGGGAGGGAGGTCGGAGACCGTTAGTACTAAGATGAGACGAAGATACTCAGACTGTCAAACTCTAAGGACTATATTTATCATAATACATCAAACTTGAAGGTCTACAAGTTCGACACAAATCTTTTCTGTCTCCTTGGTCTCTAATTTAACGGTTGTAGGCAACCTAGTATCTTTTTCGTTTTCTCAAGGTCTTTTTATAGATGAAGATGAAATAAATAATACGGTTTCGGAAACTGTTACACCTAGTGTTGTTTACCACCTTTAAGAAGTTCTCTACCTTTATAGTTTAGTGGAACGGACGGAGGACTCTTTAGACATACGTCCAGTTCTTCGTTGTTAATCTTGATCTGTACTTTATTGTCTGACCAAGGTTTAACCCTTTCCTCATGTAGTTCTGACATATAACAGTGGGACGAATAAATTGAATATACGTCTCATGTAGTACTTTTTACGACCCGACCTACTTCGTGTTCGACCTTAGTTCTAACGACCCTCTTTATAGTTATTGGAGTCTATGTGTTTACTGTAGTGGGAATACCGTCTTTCACTTCTTGTTGATTTTTCGGAGAACTACTTTTACTTTCTCCTCTTACTTTTCAAACGAATTTTAAGTTGTAAGTTTTTAGGTTCTAGTACCGTAGACCAGGGTATTCAAGTACCGTTTATCTACCCGTTTGTCACCTTTGTCACAGTCTGAAATAAAACCCTCCGAGGTTTTAGTGACGTCTACCACTAACGTCGGTACTTTAATTTTTCTGTGAAGTCAGGTCAAGTCGAGTCACCGAGTCAGCACAGACTGAGAAACGCTGGGGTACTTAGCGACGTACGGTTAGAAGGGACAGGTAGTGGTTGAGGGCCTCAAGTGAGTCTGAGTGCAAGTAGCTCAGTCACTACGGTAGGTCGGTAGAGTAGGAGCCAGCAGGGGAAGAAGAGGACGGGGGTTAGGGAGGGTCGTAGTTTCCGAAAAGGTTACTCAGTTGAGAAGTGTACTCCACCGGTTTCATGACCTCGAAGTCGAAATCGTAGTAAGGAAGGTTTCTTTAGGGTCCCGACTNTATCAAGTTCATGATTTCTAACATTTGTTGTACGAAAGTTTTTTACTGTCAAAACAGTTATCATTCAAGAGAAATAGGTGAATAAGTTCACTCTCTTTCCACATCGTAAAGGGAAATAAAAAAATATGGGGTATCAACAGAAAAGATTTTTTTTTTTTTTTCTCCGTATTAACTGTATGTTTTGGACATTTATTAATTATATGTGTTGAACTACTGAAACCTCTCTGTATAAGCCACTCTGGTAGTTGTGTTAGATACGGTAATCGTATAGGTAGTGGAGGTTATCAAAGGAGGACGGGAAAAATAATAAAAAGAGTACTATTTTTGTGACAAAAGTTCTAAGTAGGAGAACCGTTTAAAATATACATATTATTACATAATAATTGACATTCATTCTTGATACGATGTATCATTTATGTGTCATGGATAAATAAAACATATTGATTTAGAAACACGGAAAACTGATTATGAAAGGGTGAAAAGGGAGGGAGGTCGGAGACCGTTAGTACTAAGATGAGACGAAGATACTCAGACTGTCAAAATCTAAGGACTATATTTATCATAATACATCAAACTTGAAGGTCTACAAGTTCGACACAAATCTTTTCTGTCTCCTTGGTCTCTAATTTAACGGTTGTAGGCAACCTAGTATCTTTTTCGTTCTCTCAAGGTCGTTTTATAGATGAAGATGAAATAAATAATACGGTTTCGGAAACTGTTACACCTAGTGTTGTTTACCACCTTTAAGAAGTTCTCTACCTTTATAGTTTAGTGGAACGGACGGAGGACTCTTTAGACATACGTCCAGTTCTTCGTTGTTAATCTTGATCTGTACTTTATTGTCTGACCAAGGTTTAACCCTTTCCTCATGTAGTTCTGACATATAACAGTGGGACGAATAAATTGAATATACGTCTCATGTAGTACTTTTTACGACCCGACCTACTTCGTGTTCGACCTTAGTTCTAACGACCCTCTTTATAGTTATTGGAGTCTATGTGTTTACTGTAGTGGGAATACCGTCTTTCACTTCTTGTTGATTTTTCGGAGAACTACTTTTACTTTCTCCTCTTACTTTTCAAACGAATTTTAAGTTGTAAGTTTTTAGGTTCTAGTACCGTAGACCAGGGTATTCAAGTACCGTTTATCTACCCGTTTGTCACCTTTGTCACAGTCTGAAATAAAATCCCCCGAGGTTTTAGTGACGTCTACCACTAACGTCGGTACTTTAATTTTTCTGTGAAGTCAGGTCAAGTCGAGTCAGCGAGTCAGTACAGACTGAGAAACGCTGGGGTACTTAGCGACGTACGGTTCGGAGGGACAGGTAGTGGTTGAGGGCCTCAAGTGAGTCTGAGTGCAAGTAGCTCAGTCACTACGGTAGGTCGGTAGAGTAGGAGCCAGCAGGGGAAGAAGAGGACGGGGGTTAGGGAGGGTCGTAGTTCCCGAAAAGGTTACTCAGTTGAGAAGTGTACTCCACCGGTTTCATGACCTCGAAGTCGAAATCGTAGTAAGGAAGGTTTCTTTAGGGTCCCGACTAGAGGAAGTCTTACCTGACCAACCTAGAGGAACGTCAGGTTCTCTGAGAGTTCTCAGAAGAGGTTGTGGTGTCCAGTTTTCGTAGTTAAGAAGCCGCGAGTCGGAAGAAGTGTCGGGTTGAGAGTGTAGGTATGTACTGATGACCTTTTTAGTATCGGAACTGATCTGTCTGGAATCAATCGTTTCATTACAGAGACGAAAACTTATACGATACGAATGAGGAACCTTTTTTTCAATACTGGTTCGATCTGTCGTATAATTTTTCGTCTCTATAATGAAACGACTGTTTCCAGATAGACCAGTTTCGATACCAAAAAGGGCAGTAGTACATACCTACACTCTCAACCTGATATTTCTCTCGACTTATGGTTTCTTAACTACGAAAACTTGACACCACAACCTCTTCTGAGAACTCTCAGGGAACGTGACGTTCCTCTAGGTTGGTCAGGTAGGATTTCCTTTAGTCAGGACTTATAAGTAACCTTCCTGATTACAACTTCCATTTTGAGGTTATGAAACCGGTGGACGACATTTCTTGACTGAGGAATCTTTTCTGGCTAAGATCCTTTCTAACTTCCGTCCTTCTCTTCCCCTGTTGTCTCCTACTCAACCAACCTACTGTAGTGGCTGAGTTGCCTGTACTCAAACTTGTTCGAGGGTCTGAACCACTACCTGTCCCTTCGGACCACACGACGTCAGGTAACCCAGTGTTTCTCAGCCTGTACTGACTCACTGACTTGACTTTACTACATCATAAACAGAAAGACACAGACCGAATAAAGTGAATCATACTACAGAAGGTCCAAGTTGGTACAATAACATTTACCGTCTTAAAGGAAGAAAAATTTTGAACTCATTATAGAGAACGAATACACTTAGTGTGAAAGCAAAAGGTCATTGGGTGACTACTTGTAAATTCAACGAAGGAAGAGAACCGATGACACTTATTACGACGTCATTTGTAACCGACGTAGTTAAATGTGAGGGTGTTACACGTTTCCAAGGAAAAAAATGTGTAGTTATGGTTATAAACAATAGAAGACTAAAAACAAATATCTTTAGGATTATCTACGTTCCACTATAGAGTGACACTAAACCTAAACACAAAGGACCTACTGATAACTACAACTTGTATAAAAGTGTATGTAGGACCAATAGACATACAGAAAAAACCTCTGTACAGACATGTTCAGGAAACGGGTAAAAAAAAATTGAACCCGACAAAAGGAAAACCATAACTCAGCATATTGAAAGTTTATAATTGGGAAACAGTCTACATACCAGACTTTAAAAGGGTAAAACACTCAATGGATAATTAAAACTACTAAAGGAAACAAAACATCGAAAAGTCAAACGACATTATGACGAATAGATGTGAATGGACTTGAAAATCCACAGTATAGGTTATAGTAATGGTTCCGGTCACAGTTCTTCGAAAAAGGAATACAAAACAACCAAATTCCTCAAAACACCAAATTCCAGAAAAAACGTCCATCTGTATGTCAAAAGTGTGGTAAATAACACTTTCAAAATTTTCTCTCAAAAAGAAAAAATTTAGAAAAGGGGTCACATATAAGAACCGTAAAAACATTTTTTTTTTTAGTTAGCTGAAATATACACACCCGAATAATGACCTTGTAAATAAGACAAGGTAAACACATACACACACACACGCGTGCACGGACGAAAATGGTATGACAAAGGTATGACAACACTAATGACATCGAAACATCATATAAAACTTTTCCTACCCACTACGGAGGTCCAAATAATAAGGACGAGTTTTGACAAAACCAATAAATGCCAGAAATTATTCAGGTATACGTA
Organism: Capra ibex; assembly: GCA_006410555.1. Lineage (NCBI taxonomy): Eukaryota > Metazoa > Chordata > Mammalia > Artiodactyla > Bovidae > Capra > Capra ibex. The sequence continues at coordinate 617,265 of SJYO01041148.1, forward strand.
AAATCCTAATAAAAAAGATAAATTTTCGTAACTTAAACGAAACCCATCATACCCGTAAAATCGTCATAAATAAAAAGGTCAGGTATCTGTGTCCTAGTAGAAAAGTAAATAAACGGGACGAAATTAAAGAAAGTAGTCACAAAATATCAAAAATCACATGTTCAAAGTGTGGAGGAATAATGTAAATCAAATTTATAGAATAAGAAAGAAGACGATAAAATTTACCCTAACAAAAGAATTAAACGAAAACCCTATCTTGTAACAATTGACATGTCTTTGTGTTAAAAATAAACAACTAAAAATAGGACTTTGAAATATCTTACACATATAATAATCAAGTGCAAAACACACACACCTTAAAAGTTCCAAAGATGTGTATTCTAGTACAGTAGACGTTTGTCTTTAGTAAGATGAAGAAGAAAAATTTAAAATTTAAAACTACGGGAAATAAAGGAAAAGAACGGTTTAACGAGACCGATCCTAAAGGTCATAATACAACGTATCCTCATCACCCTCACCCGTAGGAACAGAGTAAGAACTGTAGTGTCCTTTTCAAATCGACTGTAGTTGGAAAATCGACAATCGACACCCGAACAATGTGTACCTAAAATAATACGACTCCATGTAAAGACGATATCGATTAAACGACTCTCAAAAATAGTACTTTCCTACAACTTAAAGAGTAAAATAATTATATAACAAAAGAACTATGATAAAGTAAAATACACAGACGAGAGAAAATCAAGTGACTCCAATTATATTCTAGTAATAAAACTTAAGAGACAGTCCTTTTAACGATCAGTGGTAAGAGAATCCCAGCCAATGAACTAGAAATAAAACGAAGAAACCGCCATAGTACAAAGGAACTAAAGGTAATAGTATCATCGGAGCGTGACAGGAGATTATCTGAAAAGTTAGACCGAAGTGTCCTTTCAGTAAGTGGTCCGTTTGACGGGTCTCTAGGACCCACCCTGATGACCGTCCCAGGTGTCCTTCCTACCGACCACTCCCGACACGTACCCTGTGTCTACTCCTCCGGGTGACGATCCCAGGTGTATGTCCGTCCGGACTACGATTCCAGGTGTGGATATGGAAAGGTTTCCGGTGTTATTTTAATCTTGTATACACCCCCTTTACGAAATTTCCCTTTTTTTTTGTGACATACTCGTTTCGTTTTCTTTGACTTTTTCGTGTACTACTTAAAGTAGTTGGTAAAGATGTATAGTTTTTTTTTTTTTTCGATCTGTTTATGTTCTTTTGATGGACTCATAATAATAAGTGATGTTGTTTGTGTTTTACAGTGAAGTTTACCATTTTATAATTTCGATAAGGGTAATTTTAGTCCTTATTAGATCTTATATAATCTTCGAGATCATTTACATTCTTTTCTTTAAAGACAATTCAGTGGGTCAGACACCATAAAACAACATCGGACTCATCTGTTTATGTCACCTTAGACTCTTTCAGAATTCTTTGAAGTTCAACCTTTTGAACTCAGGGGTAACATATACAAACCCTTAGGAATGAAGGTGATTTACCTCGTGACATTATTTCTGTTTTCTCCAGAGTATGGTCAACGAAAATTACCGTTATGATAACGACAAAGTATAGAGACTGTCGTAAATGGACTAGGTCGAGTCAAGAAGTTCTTATTTTGTTCATCCGTGACGAAAGATCTCTTTGTACATCGGACTAATTATGTTTATAATTATGTAATAATAATAATCTCTTGTATAAGTAATGATCTTAGTGGAAACATTTCTTGGTTTTAAAAACTCTAACGTCGTAGTTTTCTGTCTCTACTATCTATCCCTTCACTATGTAGTCCCTGTTACTTTTTGATGATCAGTGAAATTTTTACTATAGATTCAAATGACTCTCCAATAGTGTATTTTAATCGGTACACCACGAATCGGTACTTTAATTTTCCACGAATGAGGAACTTTCTTTTCAATACTAGTTGGATCTGTCGTATAATTTTTCGTCTCTGTAATGAAACGGTTGTTTCCAGGTAGATCAGTTCCGATACCAAAAAGGTCATCAGTACATACCTACACTCTCAACCTGATATTTCTTTCGACTTACAGTTTCTTAACTACGAAAAGTTGACACCACAACCTCTTCTGAGAACTCTCAGGGAACCTGACGTTCCTCTAGGTTGGTCAGGTAAGATTTCCTTTAGTCAGGACTTACAACTGACCTTCCTGACTACGACTTCGACTTTGAGGTTATGAAACCGGTGGACGACGTTTCTTGACTGAGTAAACTTTTCTGGGACGACGACCCTTTCTAACTCCCGTCCTATTCCCCTGCTGTCTCCTACTCTACCAACCTACCGTAGTGGCTGAGTTACCTGCACTCAAACTCATTTGGGGTCCATAACCACTATGTGTCCCTCCGGACGACATGACGTCAGGTACCCCAGTGTTTTTCAGCCTGTGCTGACTCACTGACTTGATTTGACTTGACTAGTGTATTTTCTTATTTGTTATGTATTTTTTAAAGTTTTATTTTCATCTTTTGACATTCATTATTAAAATTTCTTAATACCTTAGTATAATTTTTGTGGAAAAGGACTTAATCTTCTGTCTAAAAGATATTCGAGATATAAATAGAAATTTTGTAGGAAAGGATATATAAAATACTGATTTCACGGATGAAGGTTGACCCCACTTTTCGGGGAAGTGAGGTCCTCTAGTCAAAACTATTCTTCTTGATCGACTTATTGTTCTATTAATGTTAAAGTCGTATACTAAATACTTATGTTTTTGATGGAAATACGTTGTGATCAGTTTGTCCTTCAACCCCAATTAGGTAGACACGGGTTTAGTGTGTAATTTCTTATGGTTAGGTTTCTGTTCTGATTCAACATTTGACTTATGTCTGAGTCCTTAGTTCTCGTATCTGAGATGTGTCGTGGGAGAAAACCCCGTCTTCGAGTCTTCACCCGGACCAAATTTAAAAGAAAGTAATGTCATAACTTTAAGAATTATTCAAACACTTAAACTCAAAACAATTCACTTTAGGTCACCCTGTTACCTTGTATACAGTTCTCGAATCAGAGTCTAGTCACACCAGAAAGGATAGTGTATGAGGGTAAGCCTAAGAGACCGAAGGATGAAGGGTCTGAGACGGATCGTTAACGACGGTAGAACCAGGTCATGTCCGTGGGGAGGGACCCCGGAGTTTGTACTCAGGGTCCGTGGACACTTCCACCCGTGATCGGGGTTCCGTAGGGCCAACGAACTTCCTCGTGGAGTAATTTGTGGTTTATTTTTCGTGCTGTCCAGTTTTCTGTGGTGTCTTCTTTTCTTCTTTGAAAGGGGGTGAAAAACTTAACCCCGTCCCCGTCCTCCCGCCCCTTGCCCCAACCCCTCACCACGGGACGTAAAAGTAAAACGGGACCCGGACAGTTTAATACAGTGGTCGGGACCCCAGACATCGTCACCACCCGAGGTCGACCCGTTGAGAACCATTCCGTGAACCGAGGAGTTTTCAATCAAAGGTTTAGACATTTTATTCTTATTATCAAGGATAGAGAAATCTAAACTGATAAAATCTCTATTAAGTGCATTTCGCAAACAGGGTCGTGACCTGGGGAATATTTCGAGTTATGATGGTCCACAATTGATAATTATTACAATAAATTAAGGCTGAGTGAGGAACCAAGAGACGTACGTGTAATATGAAGTTTTGTCGGTAAAAGTGTTCGTCGTCGTTGCCATGTAGTACCAAAACGAATATACAAGAGATATATTTAAATTTGGAAAGTCACACGTCTTTTTATACCGGTACGAACTCAATATGTCGCTCCTATCCTTTTTTCCACTTAGATTGTTTTCACGAACAGTTTTCGCGTCTTTAGAAGTGTTTTCGATCCATTTTTAAGCCCCGTTTTGACCAGCGAGTTCACTAGGGAAGTATTTCCGAAAGTAAGGGTAACTCTGTTCTTTTTGTTCCAGTAATGTTTCGACTTGGGTAAACCGTTTCCTTATATTCTTTTAGTCGTAGGACTTTTTGAAGACTTCTTCCGTTATTGAACGTCTTGTGGGAGAGTTGGTGGCCGGACGGACCAAAGGTATCCTTGTGCGTTTAGGCCATGCCGCGTGAGATGCGTCCTTCAACAAGAAGCAGTAAAGGCGAGGAGAGGAGTTTCAGTCACATGGAAAATGAATGCGCAGACGAACTCGTCTGCTGCCCACGTAAAACCCGGTGACTCCGGCGGCAACCCCCGCACTGCTGCGTAGGCGAAAGGCCGTCGATGTCAAGTGCACGCCGTCGCCGCCTAGAAGACGATTCTCGACGGTACCGGCTCGGCCCCTGAAACTTGGAGTTATTACTCCACTCGTGCCTCCAGACCTTTGCACACCCCGACTGAAAATCCCCGGAGTCCTGCCGAAAAGACGCACAAAACCTTCCCAGACCCTGCTCCGCCCTTCACGTGGATTGACGAGTCCGCTTAAAAGACCTTGAGACTCCTGACTGTCGGCATTGAGGGGTGGGGATGAGAAGGTGGAGGACCAAAGATCCACCGACTTTACAGAAACCGGCAGCCAACAGAACTTAAAAAAAAGGTACCTGGAACCCTTCTAGTAAATTAAAGAGATAAGTCATTGGCAGACATTTTGCTTCGAGCACCATCATGAAGGGAACTCTCCAACTCTCGCCACCGAAAGGGATCCTTTAACGAGTAGAATTTACTCTGGCATAGTAAATATTCCTACTTACGAAGGAGTCATGGAGTAAAGAAGAAAGTCGAAAACAAGGTAAAGAGACGATGGTAGACGTCGTTTTAAAATTATGAACGACGGGGGTTCAAAAGTAGAGTGGAGAGAATTTAGGTCAGAAAAGTCTGTAAACAGGAGTAGTGGAGGTGGGAATGCCCAATTAAAGTGATCGAATGGCAAAAAACAGTAATAGAGGAAAGACCAAAGACCAAGATAAGTTCTTTAAGTTTTCAGTAGCTTCGTAACTTCATCCGACCTTTCGCCCCCAATCAACTCTTGAAATGTCGAGGTCGTTTCCTTCAAGAAGCATATATGAGTCACCAATACACAGACGAGAAATCTGTATGAAAGACAAAGATTCGTTGGACATAAGTCCATCCTTTCCCATTAGTCGTAGGTAGTTACTATGTCTCATGAGTGTCTTTTTTTTCTATGAATCACGTCTTTTCAAATGTTTCTTTCGTTTTACTTTACTCACTATAAACCAGAACTAGAAGTTCCTAGAATGTGTTCTAACGTAAATCACTAAGTCACTTCCCCTTTCTTCCGTAAGATCGGTCTCCCTGTGTATCCGCTTCTTTATTACAAAAACCACATTTTTCTTTTTTTTCCCATTATATTTATACCGTCACCAACTCTTCATACAAAAATATACTTTGTATAATTTAAGAGATTTTCATACCCCGTCCCTCACCTTCACCCTTTGTAGAACTCAATATGTCCTCATTTGTGTAATGACTACTCTTGAACACTCTACTTCATCCTTTATTTCGATCACATAATGACAGAAGTCAAGTCAGCAAGTCAGCACAGTCTGACACGTTGGGGTACCTGACTTCGTACCGGTGCGAAGGGACAGGTAGTGGTTGAGGACCTCAACTGAGTTTAAGTACAGGTAACACAGCCACTACGGTAGGTTGGTAGAGCAGGAGACAGGAGTGGAAGATGGTGAAAGACACAAAGGGTCGTAGTCCCAGAAAAGTCTACTTAGTCAAGAAGTGTAATCCACCGGATTCGTAAACCTCTAAGTCGTATCGTAGTCAGGAAGGTCACTTATAAGTCCTGACTAAAGGAAATCCTACCTGACCAACCTGGAACTTCAGGTTCCCCGAGTCTCAGAAGAGGTCGTGGTGTCAAGTTTTCGTAGTTAAGAAGCCACTAGTCGACAGAAATATCAGGTTGAGAATGTAGGTATGTACTGATGACCTTTTTGGTATCGGAACTGATCCACCAGGAAACAATCGTTACATTACAGAGACGAAAAATTATACGACAGATCGAACCAGTATTGAAAAGAAGGTTTCTCATTCGCAGAATTAAAGTACCGACGTCAGTGGTAGACGTCACTAAAACCTCGGGGGGTTTTATTTCAGTCGGTGACAACGGTAACAAAGGGGTAGATAAACAGTACTTCACTACTCTGGTCTACGGTACTAGAATCAAAAGACTTACAACTCGAAATTCGGTTGAAAAAGTGAGACGAGAAAGTGAAAGTAGTTTTCCGAGAAATCAAGAAGCGAAAGACGGCATTCCCACCACAGTAGACGTACAGGCTCCAACAACTATAAAGAGGGCCGTCAGAACTAAGGTCCAACACGAAGTGGGTCGGGTCGTAAAGAGTACTACATGAGACGTATCTTCAATTTATTCGTCCCACTGTTATATGTCGGAACTGTATGGGGAAAGGGATAAACCTTGGTCAAACAACAAGGTACAGGTCAAGATTGACAACGAACGACTGGAGGTCTAAAGAGTCCTCCGTCTAGTCCACCAGGTTATAAGGGGAGAAATTCTTAAAAGGTGTCAAACAACACTAGGTGTGTCAGTTTCCGAAACCACATCAGTTATTTCGTCTTCATCTACAAAAAGACCTTGAGAGAACGAAAAAGATACTAGGTCGCCTACAACCGTTAAACTAGAGACCAAGGAGCGGATTTAGGTCGAACTTGTAGACCTAAGTACTTGGTAGTTCAAGTACCAAGTACATGACAATTTCGGGCCGAACCTCTTAAAATTCGTAATGAAACGATCGTACACCCTACTCACGTTAACACGTCATCAAACTCGTAACGGAAAGAAACCCTAACCTTACTTTCGACTGGAAAAGGTCAGGACACCGGTGACGACTCGAAAGATTTAAACGACCGGATAAAGCACGTCGTGAAAGTGTCGAAGTAGAAAATCTTAAACTTTATCGAGTCGACCTTAAGACAGTGGAGGTGATCGAAACAAGCATCACTCCGAAGGATTCCGGGTGCAATGACAGAATGACGGTCCAATTATTCAGACCTAAAGTGAACTGTCATCTGTTGTCCCATATAACTTCTCTTGAGAACTTCCATAAACTAAATATAATTATCGGTATACAATTCGAGCACGATCAATGTCTTTCGTAAACCACCAGAAAAAAGGGTAATCTAATGTCCACTCCATATTTTCGGGTATTAGCCTCACTACAGGAACCTTTAAGTGACGTTTATGATCACTCAAAGGACAAGCTAAAACTCTAATGAGACTTCTCACCACTGTCAGCAAATGAGATGAGAAGTGAATTCCATGAAAGAAAAAGGAAAATCGATCAAATGTCGGGAGAAGTCTTGTCAATTTTAAACTGGAAATCCTACAGTAGTGGTTAAAGTAGAGTCATACTCGATCCACAGGTAAGAAATACGTTGGTCCTACGAAGATACGACTTTCGTAAACAAATGGACAAAGAGAGAAAAACACACACCCAGATAGCGGACGTGGTATACACTAGATACTTACAAACGACCTACTAACTAACTTGATTAGTTTAATCCTTCAAATATGTAGGGTAACCTCTTCCGTTACCGTGGGGTGAGGTCATGAGAACGGACCTTTTAGGGTACCTGTCTTCTCGAACCACCCGACGTCAGGTACCCCAGCGATTCTCAGCCTGCGCTGACTCGTTGAAGTGAAAGTGAAAGTATGTAACCTCTTCCTTTACCGTTGGGTGAGGTCACAAGAACGGACCTCGTAGGGTCCCTGCCGCCTCGGACCACCCGACTGTAGACACCCCAACGTGTCTCAGCTTGTGCTGACTTCGTTGAATCGTCGTCGTATGTAGGGTATGACTTCATTTAGAATATACAATATTATACTTTCATCCCGTTTTTTCTGTTTCACCACTACCACCTTCTTTTCACAATATTAAATTTTAATTATCTTACTGATGTTTCCCTTTTTGTATAACGAATGTATTTTTAAGTTTTTGGGTCCCCCTTATTTATTCTGTTGGTCAATCTTCTTTTTATGTCATCTATACTGTCTATTTACCGATTACAGTAATGATATTTTATCGAATTACCTTTACTTCTCTTTATTAGAGTATCCTTTAGCCAATTTTCTTTACTTAATTGAAGAAATTCCCTCTTTATATATTTACTTTTTCTCAAGTTTAAGTGACAAAAGAAATTACAGAAAGGTAATGAAAAAGGGGGAAAATTTTTTTAAATAAATAAAACTTAACGTCCTCTTAACGAAAAGTCACAACATAACCAAAGAACAACGGTATGTTGTTGAGCTTAGTCGGGGGAGGAAGAACTCGGAGGGAGGGTGGGGGTAGGGTGGGGAGATCCAAAAGGAAGTAGGGGCGATAGGATTAGGTTCAATGTAGCGGGTCGTCTTGACGACAGTAACGGAGGGTCGATGAACTGGGTAGAAGTTAGAGTAGAGACATCATGTCTACCTCACACTAGAATTTTTGTACGTATCAGTACACAAAAGAACGAATTTTGACTATGCCACCAAAGGACAACGAAAACCAGTTCTGACGACGACGACGACGACGACGATTCAACGAAGTCAACACAGCCTGAGACACGGTGGAGTGTCTGCCGTCGGGTGGTCCGAGGGGGCAGGGACCCTAAGAGGTCCGTTCTTGCGACCTCACCCAACGGTAAAGGAAGAGGTTACGTACTTTCACTTTTTACTTTCATTTCAGTGAGTCAGTACAGACTGAGAATCGCTGGGATACCTGACGTCGGATGGTCCGAGGAGACAGGTACCCTAAAAGGTCCGTTCTCATGACCTCACCCCACGGTAACGGAAGAGACAACCAGTTCTGATTTCTTCCGGTCAGAGAGGCGATAATATGGTGTGGGGAGTGGACGGAGTCCGTGACATGAATTCGGTGTGACCGAAAGGAGGGACAGTCAGTATCGGGATGGTACACGTATCTACCATAAGGAAAATAGGAATCGAGGAAAAGGAGAGTCATGTAAGATATGCAGAAAACAACGAAATAGTCCCTTTACCAAGAACTGAAGGTAAATGAGGAAAACACTCGAAAACATCGTGATAAATGAAGAAAAATCGTAAACATTCTTAACGAATTATACTCCCTGTACACTTGTACTCTCTAAAGAATACGGGAGTTGGACTGATTTAAAAACGAGTGGCAGTATAGGAGTCACGGACACACAAATGACTCATTGAACTCTGTAACAAAAAAACTAGGAACTATTGACTTATTAATCGAGAAGACATTGACTCTAAGTCCTTCTAAAGTCCCTAGTATATTGACGGACTTTAATACACGTCAAACAACACGAATACGGACAGAGACCTCCCCGTCTCCAAAACAGCATAAACGTTTTTAAACATTTAAAGACCATAATAGAAACTTTATAACTATGAGTATAGACACCAATTAACTAACCTTAGGGAAAAGGTATTAAAAATCAATGTCAAAAAAGAAAATTTTTGAACGTACCTGTCGATTAAATGTCATATAAATTAAAGTCTTACAGAACACTTTTATTTTCGGACTGACGTCTGTGTTGATAATATAATACACTTGAAATTTATACAAGTCGGGATTAAGATAAAAAAAAAGGGTCAACAAAAGGTTCCGACTGTCGACTGTCAATGTCTTGTGAAGGACTGAGATCCAAGAATTTTATGTACATCAGAAGACTTTCTTATATTCGAGGATGGAAATGAAAAATTTTTTTATTTTAGTGAAAAATGAATTAGAATACTAATAAATAACGTATAAAATAGAAGTTTTCATGAGTACACCTGAAACTTTTCTCTTATAAATTGACTAAATAATATCATCGAAGGGATTAGAAAATTGTAACAAGGAACACATACCCATTATTATTCATGATATATGAATCAGCCGTCTATTTTCATACTTATCAAGTTGACCTTAGTGAATTACAAATTTACTCCCGCTCTTTAGACGATTTACATTTGAAAAAAGAGGGAAAGGTAATCTTGGTCTTTTCCCTACATATTAACTTTTGTTATCACGGTTCCGAAAATTACCTATTTCTTAAACGCTTAGATCTCGACCTAAAAGAGGTCAGTCCATCCGACGTTACCATATATTTTTACTCTTAATCTTCAACTTTGTAAGACTATACCATTTCATGAAATTAAGGTGTCCTCTTGGTTCCCGAAGATATACTTTGACTGTAATAAAATAAAAATTATCGTCTAATAGTTCCTCAGATAAATTTTTAACGAAAGGTACAGGAAATTCTATCATCTTTGATTTTACGGTCTCTTGTTCGACTAAACGTTTCCGAATAACAGTTTTTGACTAAAACATATACAAAAACTTCAACGTTTTGAGGTCAAAATATTAATTTATACACTATTGAAAAATTTATTAAGAAATGACTTTATGATTTGATCCAAGCTATATTCTCTTAGTAAAAGACAAACCAAGAAATTGTCAAAATCCTTTAATACGATCCACCGTCGTATATGAGTTAGTACTAATTCAACATCTGTTAGTGGTTCGTGAGATCTTAAAAATTTAACAACAAGAAGTCTTTATTTTCTATATTAAGTCATTATTCTATAGTAGGTTATCCAGTTTAATATTCAAGAAACATATTGCGACATCAATTACAATAATTGATACTTTATCAAGTTTACATACCTTTTTACTATGTTTTTTATAGGAACATTAGATGAAGGATATAAATCGTTTATAGTTATACAACGGTATAGTATCACGAACTAAGGTGGATGGAAGGAAAGGTGTAATCTTCATTTGTAACGAGTAAGACACACAAAAGAGTATACATAAAATATTAAAAACATTGTATATGGGTATAAGTATTGGTCACATATCATAACGTGAAATGTACACACTATAGTATGACATATTTACGTCATAGTATGATACATAATAAGATTTTCAATGAAAAAGTGGATTGTCATAAAAGTCTCAAATAGGTATTATGTATATCTAGGGACGCAACTAGACTTTATCATGTAACGAATACAAAACAAATATAGGTCGTAAAAGAGAGAATACGTTGTAAGACATTCTTACGGTGTAACTCATCAGAACACACATCGGAAGAAGATATCGACCTCCATACAGAAGACCTGTCTAAGGACCTTCACCCTAAAACAATCTATAACGGTCAAAAGGGGTCTTCCTCATATGGTTAAACGTAAGGCTGGTCGTTACGTACTCAAGGACGAGTTTCAGAGTGTTCGTCTTACACAATGTAAGAAAACATAAACGATCAGACGGTCCTCTTTTTACTTTCACTTTCAACGACTCTAGTACAGCCTGAGAAACGATACGACACCTGATATATTAGGTACCTTAAAAGGTCCAGTCTTATGACCTTACCCATCGGAAAGGGAAGAGGTCCCCTAGAAGGGTTGAGTCCCTAGTTTGGGTCCAGAGGACGTAACGACCACTTAAGAAATGGTCGACTTGGTATTCCCTTCGGGTTCTTATGACCTCACCCGTCGGACGGGGAAGAGGTCGTCTAGAAGGACTGGGTCCTTAACTTGGTCCCAGAGGACGTAACGTCCACCTAAAAAATGGTTGACTCGATCGGGATTCATTACTCACCTGAAGGGATCACCGAGTCTACCATTTCGTAGACGGATGTTACGCCCTCTGGGCCCAAGTTAGGGACCCAACCCTTCTAGAGGACCTCTTCCTTTACCTTTGGGTGAGGTCATAAGAACGGACCTCTTAGGGTACTTGTCTCCTCGGACCACCCGATGTCAGGTACCCCAGAGTTTCTCAGCCTGTGCTGACTCGCTGAAGTGAATTCATTACTCATTTGTCTTCAAAATTACACAGAATGTTTTGTCTCCTCATGAGTCTAAAAAGAACCGTGACGTTCGAAGAGGTCTCGTCGACCTAGAAACTTATTAACAAAAAATTATTGGTACACAAACACAATATTTAATTAAGTATATAATACATTTGTTTCGTATTCGTTACATGATAAAATCTAGTTACATTCTGCAGATATACATAATACCTATTTGAGACTTTTATGACAATCCACTTTTCCATTGAAAATCTTACTATGTATAATACTATGACGTAAATATGTCATACTATACACCCGAAGGGACCACCGAGTCTGTCAATTCGCAGACGGACGTTACTCCCTCTGGACCCAAACTAGGGACCCAGTCCTTCTAGGGGAACTCTTCCTTTACCGTTGGGCGAGGTCATGAGAACGGACCTTTTAAGGTACCTGTCTTCTCGGACCATCCGATGTCGGGTACCCCCTCTGTCGTGTACCCCAGCGTTTCTCAGTCTGTACTGACTCACTGAAGTGATTAAGTATATACATCGTTTCAATGATGTATTGGTTTTCTCCAACCGATTAACTGTCTGATCGTCTATCGGTTGATCCGTATTAAAGTTTCATTGTAAATGTAAATGGTGTCGTTCCCAAAATCAACGCACTAAGTAACAACCCGACACTATTCTAGACAGGGGTATTAACTCAATAAGGGCAGGTTTAACCTCAAGGGTTCCGAGACTCGATCCCTTGGAAAGAGACTTTAGAAGAACTAAGTCTTTGACGGTCGAAAACGACAAACACCAAGGGAAAGGACACAAATATAACTCAGAACGGGTATACAAGTGTACCAGAAAAAGGCTCGTTCATATAATCGAAAAGTAAACTAATAGTAGCAAAAAGATGACAGATGTACGCCCAACTAGGTCCAAAGGTAATGACACAAGTCTAAAGTGGTCCAATTGACTCCCGTAGAGACTCGGGTCCAAAGTCCACTATGGAGTGAAAGTCGCATACACAAAACACACCTACACCTACAAACACACAGAATCGAGAAGGACACGAGAACGTCAATGACTTACGTAAGAAAACGTCGAATCTTCGTGAGTCACACCCGAATGGTCAGAGCCATTACTACTTGATCTCAAAACAGGAAGCCAAAAACTGAAGTGTGAGAAAATGGAGGAAAAGTAACACAGAGAAAGGACAGTCGTGTAAAGTAATAATAAGGACAAAACAGGAAAGAGTGAAATAAAGAGAAAGGAAGAAAAGGAGGGTTTGTCATAATATGAGAAGTGTAAACGTTGTTAGTGTCAATAACGAAAACCAATTTCTTAAGTGGTTTTACACAACGGGAGTTCGTCATGTAACCGGAAGACTGTCAGGACCCACAAATTCCTGACAAACAACTATAGACCCTATAGACAGTTGCTCGAAGTATTAAGGACCCACTGTTTACTTAACCGTCGGAAAATTTAAGATTCATTTCCCGATGACCATCGACAAACAGTCAACAAATTTTTATGTAAATTTACGAACCTCTTTCCATTCACAAACCCTGTTTCTTACACTCCTTTTATTTTATTATTAAGGTAAAAATATACTTCAATTATATACATAAAAAAATTATATGATTTGAATGGTTTATTGACTTTTTCAATTATCCGATTTTTTCGTAAAAAACCGTAGCCGTACTTTGATTCATGTACTTCGTAAGGGAAACGAAAAGTCTTAAGGGAATACGTCATTACTGTTTGTATCACGAAGAATTTAACCTCAAAATTTTAACCTCAGATCGAAAGGGTACTAACCTTACATTGACTCCTGGCCAAGACGAAGGACGTCAAATAATCAATTGAATATTTGACGTCCCATGTTGTTAACCTTTGTAAACAATTATATAAAATTACGTATTAAATAGTGAACGATAAGTAAAATACTTACTGAACTGAAAGTCTTTACCTAGTATTAGGTGACAATCCGACGAAAACTTTACATCGTCAAGTAAAAACATGAATTTGGACTAGAGTCACCGAAAAACAAATACGCCCATAAAAAAAAAAAGGATTTATCTAGATTGAAACTTTGTTTAAGATTTCTTCAATTGCATCTATCACCTTTAGACTAATATAAGGTAATTATATAATGACAAATCTTTGTCACTTACTAGTGCCCTCATAACGAGGAAAAGACAAGTAAATGAATTGTTTATAAATAACTTGTGCACAATATACAGTAGACGATACGATTGACAATTCTATGTTACAACTTATTTTGGTCTATAAAATGAAAGTACCTTAAATATCGGATCACCCTCTTTCCGTGTAATTCGTAATAGTCTAATTTCCATTTTATAATTTTATCCCAGTACTATTAAGATATTCGTGAAAAACTGGGAGACTCCCTCCGGTCCTCTGTGAAATGACTATTTACTGTTAATCCGGTTTAGTCTATTCTACAATTGTTCGATTGTTCTCCTCTTTCCCATGACGATTGTCTCTTCTGTCGTCTACATGTCTAACCACCATCAACATTCGGGCCACTCTTACCTGACTTTCTACCGCGAACACCGGTAGGATTCTTGTCAACTTTGGTGACTCGACTTCTCTCAATTCATTTCCACGATGTAGTCTAGATTCACAATTTTTTACATAAGACTTACTCAACACCTGTTGACTAACCTCTTCCTGTTTCTACCTATAACTATTTGATCAACCGTCATTGAGTCGGTTCTCTCGGTTCTTTCAGTCCTATCTTCCTTTTTACCTTGTTAAACCCTCTATTTATCCTTTATTTTCATAATCCTGAATCATTATCCAAGTAACACTCCCTAAATCCTTTCTTTCAATTCAAGTATTAACTTTTCCAACAAGACAGGAGAATTTATACTTTCTGGTTTTTTCTTAAGGTCAACTCTCACTTATCGTACTCAAGTCACACTCAACCTCTACAAAAATTCGTATGAACTTTACAATTCATCCGTCAATGTGTAAATCCAGACCTCGATTTGACCTCTAGAGTCGACTAACATCTTTAATCCACCGTTTAATTTTGACATATATGTGTATACTAGTGAATCCCGATTTTTTATATAGAACTTTCCTTCTCGACCGGATTAGTCAAGTTCTGACTAATCTACACCTACACAGAAGTTTCTTCTGCTTCTACTTCACCGATCTCTCTTTCTTCCTTTTGGTTTTATTCATAAGACCATATGTTCTTTTCCCCTCATAAAATTCTTCCTCTTTAATAAGTAGTCATAGTTTACGACGACTCTAAAGTTTGTTTTATTCAGACTTTTTAAGGACAACCGAAGTCCTTGAAAATCTTCAGTAACCACAGAAACACTGTCGTAAATCATCTGATCACCTTTACCTTTAATTTGACCTTAATATACCGTACGTATTTATCTCACTAGACAAACTTGTAGAGATTTTTTGGACTGAGACCCCGTCAACTTCTCTCTCCTACGAAGGACATTTGAAACATCACTCCAACAAAACAAAGACAAAAACTACTTTTACTGAGTTCGTACTAGTTTTTAGCCACACCTGTTCCCCACCCCTGCCTACACCCCCTACTTAACCTTTTAACCTTAACTGTATCTATTTGATGGTACACATTTTATCTATCGAACACCTCTGGACAACACATCGTGTCCCTCGAGTCGAGTCACGAGACACTACTTCGTCTACCCACCTTACACCCCTCCCTCGAAGTCTTCCTTTCCCTTTATATATACATATGTGTGTACATTGACTGAGTGAAACAACATGTGATGACTGTCGTAACATTTCGTTGACATGGGGTTAAAAAATTTTTACACACTCTTTGTAGGTAAATTCTCTAACTGTCACGATCTCATTTACGTATCAAACGTCACTCGTAAGATCCTTCCGTCTTTTCCTACCCTAGGTTTTATGTCAATCTTCTAATCGGAGTCTTTTCAAATCACTATAAAGAATATAACACTGAAATAATTCACGAAGGGTCCACCGAGTCACCATTTCTTAGACGGACGGTCACGTCTTCGGTGTCCTCTGTACTCGAATTAGGGACCCAACCTTTAACCTCCTCCTTTACTGTTGGGTGAGGTCATAATAACAGACCTTTTAGGGTACTTGTCTCCTCGGACCGCCCGAATATCGGAAACCCAGTGTTTCTCAACCTATAGTAACTCGTACGTGTACTGAAATAATTATCTCCCCTACCCACTACGTTCCTTTAAATGTAAGTACTATCATCTTTCTACTACCGAGGGTAGACTACAAATAAAAGAAGTACTTTAACTCTCCCTCTCCTTCTCTTTCCAATCTACAAAATCCTTTCGTCCGTGTGTAAATTTCATTACTAACGTTTCACTTACCCGGTTTCACACATAAATACATACTATTCTTCACATTCCTGAGTAAGCTCTAATCAATACTAACTATAGATCATCTATCTTATAGAGTTTACAAGTACCGAGAACTCCATGACACCATTTCTTGAGTCTTATAACAAAAATAGGTCCATGTGATTGGTCTCCCTACCCATATTATATAACCGTTCACAACCAATACATGGACTTGATCTATTCTCTTCCTTTTAACTTTTCCTGATTAGTAAACTCCTTTTCATATCCCGAAGGAACCACCACGTCTCCAATTTCGCAGACGGACGTTACGCCCGATGGACCCAAGCTAGGGACCCAGCCCTTCAAGGGGACCTCTTCCTTTACCGTTGGGTGAGGTCATGAGAACGGACCTCTTAGGGTTCCTGCCTCCTCGGACCACCCGATGTCAAGTACCCCAGCGTTTCTCAGCCTGTGCTGACTCGCTGAAGTGAAATATCCCCAGTCACTTGACCACCAAGGTCACTTTAGCATTGTGGAAACACCACCGACCCCAACTTGTACGTTCGACTTTCTTCAAAACTAGAGTCACATATCTTAAACTTAACTACCAAAGTCCTTACCTTATCAGTACCTGTTACTGTCCCTGATGTCACTCTGGTACTTTCACCCACCGACACTACCTTGTTTAATTCAGTAATCTTTTCTCCTTTAGTTCCTTACTCCGAGATTATAACCCATCTAATCAGTTCACCTGTAGACGTAGTGGGTCTTATTACCGTTTTGAATACCACCTCTCTTTGACCCCCAACCAGCGGGTATAACAGTTACGTATTCCCCTACTTACTATAATTACTTCCCATTTTTTCATTGTCGATTTATGTTCTCGGAACAATTTTGTCTTACTACAACGATGACAATAAAACCGTTCTTCTTAAACTCTTAATATGTACGGTCTGTGAGAACGAACGTTCCGTGTCTTTTGTAATACATTGATAACGTTCCCGGGACGGGAAGTTCTCTAACATCTTTTTCTGGCGAAATACTCGTTAATCACTGTCATGTCACCATCCACGACGGATGTCCATATCACCCTTGAGGTCCCTATCTTACTGATAGGATGACTTCTTCAGAAACTTCTAAAGTGTCCTTACTAATATAGGTTTGACTTAAAGTACATCAAGAATTTCACCTCTTACCCTACTTCCTGTGATGTCCTCCTTAATATATACATACGGAGAATTGTCACTACCTCTTTTGTGCTTGAGTTTTACCGTCGTAGGGCAACGTGATTATCGTACGTCAACAAATAGTCATCTTATAAAGACAGAGAACCGGTTGTCAATAAACAAAAAAACAAAAAAGATTAAGAATCTCGAGTCGTAACAAGAGATTACCCCATTAAATTTCACAGACACACACGGACGTACCACGGACGGGAACACAAAAAGTTCAATACGAATTTTACTAAACAATTTATATTTACTTTCCCTACACGAGTTTTATTCATTTTAGTGAAAGTACGTAAACGAAAACAATTATGTTTACGAGTAAGTCATTTAATTTAAGGATGTCAAATATCCACTTTGAAACAAAATTTGGTGTTCCTAAATCTCTATTTATACTACTAGAGACTAGAGTCACTCAAGTGTCAAATAATACACGGTTTGGGTTGTTCTATGTTCACATTAAATTTTGTGATCGGTGACCCTTACGACACAAAACAAGACACAAAATTTAGTACTCTACAAAGAGTATTCAGGAGTATGTGAACAAATCTTACAACTAAATAAAGAATAAGGAAGTGACAATACCTTCTTCAATCTAAAGTAGTTCGACATTTATCTCAATTTGCTTTGAGCCGGACTCACCGTCCGTATAAGACATAATAATCATAAGTGACATTCCATATAAGGGAGAACTTAATTCTGACAGAGATTAAAGCCGAAATAAGGAACTTCCAACACTTCTACTCCTTTCTTCACTTCTCTTAGGCTCAAAACCAATAGGCTTTTGAACAGTCCTCACAACCGTCTGACTTCAGTTTTTTCAATCAGTAAGTTGCAATACCAGGACACTGATTATTTTACAGTTTTCAACAAAAACAAGTCATAAATGTTTTAAACTCCCACCCCGGACCTCCTCATTAATTTGAAGAATGAGAATGCCGTGAAATACACATCTGTCTAGAACTCACTCCATTTGACACGACACAGTCGTACACGAGTGTATCACGTCTGGTGTAAGTGAATTCTACATACTCTTTAAGACAAAAGTTTTGAGAAGAAAACCGAAACAGTTTGACTTTTCAGAAACTTCAATAAATATATAAAATACAATAATCTTCAATAAGAAAATTCTACAAAAAGTATATCCGATCGTTTAGTTCACTATGAGACTTAGTTAATACTTCTAAAATATACTGGCATAAGGAACTTAACGACTAATTAAACTTTAGAAATCATGCAAAACCTTCATAAAAAATTTTGTGACACAAGGTAAATTCAAAAAACTTTTTTATTACAAAATATAAAAACAAGAGTGATCATACTCTTGTTTTCATACAATAAATATGAAGAATACGAAATTTCGTACTTATGAATGTTTCAGAAGTTTGTACAAAATAAGGACCAATTAAAGAACAAAAACACACATGCGAAGTATTCCATCGAGAGGAGACTATGTTAATATATAAATTAAAGAAATCCATAAATTAAGGTCTTTTGTTTAAAAGTAAATTAATATAGGTTCGAATAACGAATGTACTTTACGTCACACGACAATTAACTGACCTTTCACAATAAGCCGAAAGGATAATTCCTTAATCTTCTGTTCGATAGTCACTATTATCAGTAATTATATTACGGTTTTAGAACCCAAAGAACTACCTCAACCTCATACGCAACCTACCCCCTTTCCCGTCACGTCCTACTGTCTTACGAACAATAAATCTCTAATAATTCGAAAAGGTTTTCTTTACCTCTCTGAAAAATAATACTACGATCAGATTTTATTTACGAAAAAGACCGATGTATAATATTACACAGAAAACGTCCCCATGGCTTCTACGTGACAATTTTTTGGTTTCTGCTCGTGTTGCTAACGAGCTTCTTTAAGTACGGTACTTCCATTCTTGAATGCACCTCAACACGTACACACAGAAAGGTACAGAGGACAGTCGACGTAGAACACATACACACAAGCCACAATGAATAACTTATATTGACACTCAACCGATTCCGAACAAACACACCTAGACAAACCACTTGTTACATCGTGATGCAAATCTTTTAATCTAAACAAATGTAATAAAATACCACAAATGACTTCAACAATTTCATGATCTAATTGAACTCAGTTTTGACGGTCTAATTTGAGTACATATAAATTATTACGAAGTACGGATTCCAAAGTTAAAAACGATTTTCAAATCCGTACTTCAGATTCAATTCAAGGACAACAAACCATTACACCTACCACTATAACCACCAACTGTAGTACGAAACGGAAAACGGTCGAGATATTTAAAAACACACCACCGTAGTGGTAAAATAAGTCGAGACATCATTGAACTTTATTTTAATCATAACCTGGTTTTACTAGGCATAAAAGCAAAGAAAGTCGGTCTGAGAAGCGATCGTATTAAAAATCCAGAAGAGCGACAAGAAACACCTTTGAAAGTAAATGGTTTACTGTATGATAATTTACAGACCTTCTGACAAAATAACTTCTTGAATTTTTGTTGTAAACCATGGTCGTTAATGAAATTAACGTCCCAGTAAAACGTACATACAAACTGACAATGTAAAACCATCTTGAAGATTCAAAACTCTCTATTTTCTCGTTCTCTTTAGAGATTGTTATAAAATTAACTCAATCTAATAGTTTTAAAGAGTGACAAAAAAGGAAAACTTTCCTACTATTTCACAGGACATTCTGTTTCAATGGTATCAATTAGACTTATCTTTGTCTACATCCTGCACTAAGAAACCACACTCCATACCAAAAACACCGAAAAAAGGGAATTAAACATAATAAAAAATGTCCTGGTATTTTGAGTACCTTAGGTAAACTATACAGTATTCAAAATTATAAGAATGACAGGTCGGTAAGTAAGTTTTATGAGATATAAACTGAGAATTAATAATAAACATAGTGAAACAAAATATGCAATAAATCTGAAAAAAAAGGTATTTTAAGGATACTCTTTACTTTAGAAATCTCTAAAAACTCCTATTGTGATTCCATTCTTCAATCCTAAACACGACAACAGAAAGTGAAAGAGAATTGGTTCGAGGAATGATTTAATGTAAGGAATGGATATAAAAGGGACATTAAAGAAGACTTATCAGTAAAAACATCAGGATTTAATAAGTCTCCGAAACTCGATGATACACCTTTCCTACCTAATATATGTCATTCGGAGACACGTAACATAGTCCTCAAATCTTTGTTTTCTATAAGTAATTAGAAATTTTATGTAGGGAAGGTATTGAGTTATTACTTAAATTAAATTAATCTTTGTTTCAAAGATTAAACTAGATATACACTTTGAACAAGAGACATTAAGAATTTGGAGTGGTCGTCATCTTTTAGTCTGAGTGACTATTTCAAGTATCTAAATGTTCTAATGACAGTACTAATATCAAAAACAAAGACAAAAGGGAACACAAATATTTTCTGGTGACACCTTAACAACGAAGTCTCTTTCGATTTTAAGTAACGGACTATATCAGGAACTCAGTATTTTAATTATCATATATATAAAGAACTCAGTTACAGTCACCAATCCCATCAAATTAAACCTATGAGATGGAAGTTGAAAGTGTCACGACAAATTTTTGACCTAATTTAGATTTATATTTTTGATCTTTTTCTCATATACAAACGAAAGGAATGTACAGTTTAAAGTAAGAAGTCAATACCGAGAAAATGTTTTAACCAGATGAAAAGAAAGATTTTCTTCGTTTATGTATTTCGTAAAAATTTAACTTTCTAGTAAACATTAAAGAATTCCCTTACAAAATAGTACATGTACCCTCATAGTTTCTTTATCAGTACTTTGTCTTTCGAGTGTCAGAGTTAATTTAACCTTCTTTTTCGGAAAAGAATGAGTAAAAAGGTCTACTTAAAAAAGGAGCCGAGTATATGGTGATGTAAAAATACCAGAACAGGATATGAACGAAAGATACTATTATCCCATAAAACAACGTTCTCCTGAAGGAATTCTTCTTTTTGACTCCATAAAAATCTTTATTCTCAAACAAAAAAGACCAGTTCCTTTTTTTAACGGACCAGAAATACTATGATATTTTACTATCTAAGGTCAAAATATCGGATATTACATACTTACACTTTCTTTAGAACGACGGAAAAGATTATCATAAGTGTGAAAATCGAAACTAAGACCGCATATATGTGACCGAAGACTTTGTCAAGAAAGACAAACCTATAATTCCATCGAAAAACTGAATCTAGAGATCCAACAATTCGATCTCTTCCTCTATCATTTTAATTTGGTATTTTACTTTAATTATTTTTACATGTTCTTCAGAAAAAAGAGTTATTATTCCCAATTTATTGATCGAAAATAAGAAATGATACATGGCCCGTGACATAACACACAAAATATAAGTACTGGAGTACTCCATCTATAATAGAGGTAGAATGTCTCATCCTTTGTCCGAATCTCTTCAAGTCGTCGAACAAGAGCCAGTTTATCGACAATCCATTACTAGATCAACATTGATTGATATTTCAACTATCACAATCGGTAAAGAGATATGAGGAAGTAATTTTACTCTTGAAGACTTTATATACATCTGAGATAGAGGATTTCTAACCTACTCAATCAACGAGTCAGCACAGGCTGAACAACGTTGGGGTATTTGACATCGGGTGGTCCGAGAACACAGTACCCTAAAGGGTCCCCTCTTATGACCTCACTCAACGGTAAAGGAGGAGATCCCCTAGAAGGACTGGGTCCCTAGCTTGGACTCAGAGGACGTAACCATCCGTCTAAGAAATGGTACGGTAGACTCGGTGGTCATTTCTCCATTACATTATTTGTACTTCGAAAGAGAGATTCCTTCTTTTCCAGGTTTCTACACACGATTCAAAAGTCTAAGAAATAAAGGAGTGTCGATTTATATGGGTCAATTGAAAAAAAGGAGTGAAGAGACTCCGGTAATTAAAAGAAATACGATTTATAAGTATATGTTACCATTAAATGCACACTCTAGAACGAGACAGACGATGAGAAGAGACACAATTTTGAGAAAGTGGAAAACAAGGCAAGAAAAAGATAAAAACGTACAAAGTTAGAGAATAATTTTCGTAGGAAACACGAAATAGTCGACAATCTTAAGGAAACAGAACACGAGGTAGTACCGGACAAAGATTCAATATATGTTGTATGGGTCTAAAGGTTGATGTGTAATTTGAGGTAGTAGATGGAAAGGGACTCAAAGAAGGACTCTTCACTTGTCTACCGTTCTGTCGACAAAATTAAGAAGGAGAGACTAAACATTTTTATGTGGAAAAAACGTTAAAAAAAGGAAAACAAACAAAAGGGAGATTGAAAAACCTTTTATAAAGTTTTGATTTCCTTTTAACATTACAATGCCACATTATTATTATTATGTAACATAGTGTATGTACAAATAGGGAATGACCGTTACCACTCAAGGTTTGTGAACCAAATCTACAACAGACTGTCTAAGGAGGGAAAATTTCCGAGGAAAAAGATAAAATCGTAAACAATTGAGTAGACATTCTACCATTAAAACTCTGATACACTTATAGGACACCAGAAAAGTGGGTCACTGACTACAAGACACTGACTTAGTCAATTGTCAAAAATAACAAAGACACGACCCTAAAAAAAAAAAAAAAGAGAGTATTCTAAAATTAGGTAACTTTCCTAAAAGAAAAAAACCTCCGCCCCCCCCCCCCCGTAGTACGACGACGATAACGACGACGATTCAGTGAAGTCAGCACAGACTGAGACACGCTGGGGTATCTGTCGTCGGGTGCTCCGAGGGGGTAGAGACCCTAAGAGGTCCGTTCTTGTGACCTCACCCAACGGTAAAGGAAGAGGTTACGTACTTTCTCTTTCACTTCTACGAGTCAGCACAGGCTGAGAATCGCTGGGGCACCTTACGTCGGTTGGTCTGAGGAGGTAGGTACCCTAAAAGGTCCGTTCTCGTGACCTCATCCCACGGTAACGGAGAGGAAAATCGTAGTATCCTATCCCTATTATCGGTAAAAACGAAAACCTCTCCTTTTCTACCAACAAAAACAACAAGAAGTAGACGACTCATTAAACTCCCCAAAAAACCAAACAAAACAAGAACCGACGCGACACGTCGGACGACGTCATGGAAATAAAGGAATAGTCCCCAGCTTGGGTACGGGGGACGTCACCTTCGTACCTCAGGATTCGTGACCTGACGGTCCCTTCATAGTATACGACCGATTAAAACTTAACATGAGACTTGAAATGCTTCTAATTTGTTATCCCTAAGTCCCAAACGAATAAGAAGAGGTCACTTACCACCGAAAAAGTCAATTGAAAACCTCATCCGAAAATAAAGTTTGACCGAGTCGACCATTTCTAAGACGGACGGTACGTTCTCTGGACCCAAGCTAGGGACCCAACGTGGGGACCTCTTCCCTTTCCGATGGGAAAGGTCATAAGACCGGACCTCTTAAGGTACTTGACATATTGGGTACCCCAGTGTCTCACCTGTACTGACTCGATGAAAGTGAAAGTGAACTTAAAGTTTGTCACAAAGAACCTATCGTGGAAATCGAAGTCAAGTCTAGAACACGGAAAACCACTCTACTTGACTTAGACAAAGAAACAACTCAACAAGTTCAAAGTCTTGGGGAACATACCAAGACAGAGAAGACCCAAAGGGGATGAGAGAGTCGCCCATTACATGGGTCCGAAGTGACAAGGTACACCAGGAACCGGTGACGAGGACTTGGTACTTTTTACGTCAATCAAAATCCAATGTAAGACTTCTCTGCCACTGAATAAACATGTCGAAAGGCACACATAAGGATCACGTGAAACTGTGACGTAGTCCCAGACGGAAGAAAGTAAATGGGACGAAATGGAAGTCTCTTCCAAAAAACATCACACGGGTCAAAAGTAAAAACGGAATAAAACAAAAAACTTCCTTTCCAATTAGTACAATAGACGATAATGGAACCAGACAGTAAGGGTCTTTACCTTCATCGGTTTCAAGTTTCATTAACATTTAACGATTTCTTCTGACTCGTGGGGTGTTTGGACATTCAAATCTAAAATCTCTCTCTCTTATTTATCTGACTCTTTCACGTCTATCCCTTCCTCTTTCTCTCGGTTCTCTCATACCCTAGATCCTTTGGTTCACTTCTTTGACAAGGTTCTCTTATCTCACTACTTGATTCACAAATATAGCTATGAAAACAAGAACAAAAGTTTTAATCGTTATAATAAACAATTCACATTTGAGTGGATAATCTAGTATTAGTAATTACTTAAAAAGTTCAACAGAGTTGAGATCTCAGATCTTATGGAACGTCTTAACACGACTATCTTGGTCTTCCCCAAAACAAGAACGAGTACAGTAGGATTCGTACGGAACATAAGAAGGGGAAGGGACAGAACAAAGAAAAACATTTTACTATAATTTTAGAGTTTTCAAACTTTACAAAGGTGTAAGTATAAAAGAAGGAAATACAGACTTTGGATCTTCGACGTTTGTGACCAGGTTCATACTTTCTCCGTATTACAAAGACAAAGAACAAACCAAAGGCATGAGTTCGTATTGGGTGCAATACCAGAAGATATCAATGTCCAAGTCGTGATACTGGACATTCAGAGAATATTTAGACATGAAAAATAAATCTAATGAAAAGAGATTACGTAACATCTGTAGTTCATTATTTATTAAAAAATTTGGAAATCTTTCTAGGAGTTATTTTTCTAGGAGTTATTTTTAACAGTCGAATCATACAAAAACAAACAATCAAAATCACAATTAATAGTCTTTGGTTTCTGACTTATCCGAAAAGTAAAATATCGGTCGAATTGGTCGTGAGAATTCTGGTAAATTGAAGATTAAGTCAAAACAAAAAAAATTCCCTCTTGAAAACAACGAAGACTTCCGTCTCGTCCTACGGGACTAAATTATAGGAAGACGTGAGTCGAACACTGTAAACTTTACTATTTGTCCTTCAGTATCACCATAAAATTTTCCCGTTCCCTGGTCATATATTGCGAGAGGAGTGTGAGTGTGTTGTAGTAAATCATTGTCTAGTAGTGTAACCTTAAGGTAAAACGAAAGAACCGTACACCTAGGACGTCGAAATTCGGTCATAAAACTTATCAAGTATAAGGACTTTAGGAATCGTCACAACGTAAAAAATTATACATCCTCAGTGCCAAAAGTAATATTCGACGAAACTATAATTTCTACAATACAGTTCAGACACCACCGAAATTTCATAAAAACACAAAATTTATTCTCGTCAATATCGTTTATTTTTACCATAAGTAAGTGACGAAAAATTTGAGGAACGAAAATAAACTTTTGTTTTTCCATGTCCAGGAACAACCATTTTAACTACTTCATGATAATGGTGAAAGACTCAGTAATATATGTGAATCAAAATTTTACTTTTTGACTGAAACCTTAACGAAGTCAGGTCAATTCGGATCAAGTTTCCGAAGAATCACACATTTGTCCTAAATCCCCATCCTTCCTTCCTCATAGTATACTCCAAAAAAAAGGGTCTTACATATAACAACAAAAAAGACAAAACAAAACTAAACTAAAAAATTCAAAACATTAAAACCTTTAAATTTGAATGTTGGAACCGTACTGCAAGGTTGATTGACACTTTCATGGGTTTCGGGGAAAGTTGATAATTAAAAATTTTTAAACCTGTTGGTTATGATGACGGGATTAAGGTCATACCTTATTACGTCACTAACTCTTTTCCTCGTTTATCACGTCGTATAAAACAACCTTTATGGGTCACCCTCTGTTTCCCGGGGTCTCTTTTCGTCGTTATTCCTATCATTTATTGAAAAGAAAATTACTCCAAAAGAAAGATAAGTAGACCCTATAGTGGACTTAAAACCCAATTTACCTCTGTCTAATAAAAATTTGTAAATTTAAAGAATGAAACTTGTATATAAAATACAACGAGCTAAAGAGAACATTACCTTCGAGAGAGACATAAAAAAAAGATACAATCTTATGGAGCACAATTACCAAACGACAAGTTAATCATAAAACACTGTTCTCTTTGAAACAAAAAGAACGGACACTTCTTAAAATAAAAAAAGAGATGGACGGTGATTTAATACATTTGATACATCAGAAGGGTCTTTATTTTTCTTAGGGCTCATCACTGATTAAGTTAATTTTTTTTAAAAAAAAATCGTTAAACGTAACTTTTACATATCGAGAGAAAATAAGAGGGGAAGACATTTTTGATTTGAGAAATGTTCCGTAAAATTAAAATATATACTCACTCCAACTCTCTTTAAGAGTGAAAAATTTTAAGAACTAAAAGCAACTTTGAGCCATATAATTTTATATCATCTTGAATACTTAAAACCAACATCACTTAGTTATTGATATCAAAAGAAGACAATTAGTGTTAGACTCTATCGTAGGATCAAATAATTACTAGTATATAGAAATTCTGGGTACTGTAAACGTTGGTCTTTTATTCTTTCATATTTCTTTTTTTTGTTAATCCTTAAATGCCATGTCGACAATATTTAAGGTATAATATATGAGTCCAACCAATTTACATAAAATTTAATCTCGGATAATGTATACATCTAATTATCTAAAGACGACAGTCCCTCGTGTAACAAGAGACCCCTTTTTCGTACAATTAGAGATATTATATACGGTATGGGACAATGTCAGTTTCTCAACATTCTTGGATCTCTTTCCTAGTTAAATAAGTTAATGAAAATCCTGAATCCCTTCTAGAATGTCTTACCCACCGTGACTCAACCTTGGACTTCTTATTTATACTAAGACAAAAGTTTTTCCATCTGATCTATGTATCTCGTATTCTTGTTTCGTATGTCTAGACGTGCATGGAGGTTCAATACTATCCCAGAAACTTTTAATACCTTCTCGTTTTCTAATGAAAATCGATCATTAATCAACTCCTTACAAAGAACCCTTTTGAATTAAATTTTTAATGACTAAAAAGTTTAACTACAGTAAAGGAATTATCATCAATTAACTTAGGGTTAATCTGTCGTTCCTATCACAAAGTACATTGTTGAAGTGTAGGTTCTAAATGTATAATAAATATCGTGACGCTTCGAGTTAAAGTCTATATTCCTATGACGAGTATTTATCGAATTATTAAAATCAATAATAAATCGTGAACGAGATACAGTGTAAAAAACGATGTCAGATGTACATAATAAACATTAGAAGAATATTTGAGTATTTCCAAGGACAAATTGGGGTAAAATTACTCTACTTTTGACCCATAAATTCACAATTAACGAAACGGGTCCCAAAAAGTCAGATATAGATAGATATAGTCATTGGACACAAGAATTGTGAGATGATTGGATTGGAGAGAATTGAATTCTTAATTCATGTGTCAAAAAAATAGTTCTAACTATTTCCATACTATTTACACGTAAACGTAACACAAAAATTATCTTTTCATTTTTATGACCACTTTATGACATAGTAGTAACGAGGAAACTCAACTTTTTATCATAAGTAAAAATTAAACCATGTTAATCTTATCAACCCTGAAGGACTTCTATGTCTTATAGAACAATAGGTATTTCCGAAAACACATATTTAAATTATAAATCTTTATTACGGACCTGCGATTTATGGTTTTATTAGTTAAGGGAACCCTAATACATGACTATTGTCACTAGTATAAAGTTTTTTCAAAATAAGGAATGAGTCAAACCGTGATAACACCGAGTCGACCATTTCTTAGCCGAACGTTACGTCTTCTGGACCCAAGTTAGGGACCCAACGTTTCTATGGGACCTCTTCCCTTTCCGATGGGTGAGGTCATAAGACCGGACCTCTTAAGTACCTGACATCATCATCAGGTATCAGGTACCCCAACGTTTCTCAGTCTGTACTGACTCGTTGAAAGTGACAGTGAAATTTTTGTATGAACTTACATTGTAGGATAACTATGTCCAAGGAATTCGATAATTGTGAATCTTTATATCAATTCTTTACTCATACATAAAATAGTATATACGGGAACCTTTTCAAACGAAGTTTAAACTTCCAAGATCTCTTTTATGAAACTTCCTTAAGCTTGAATATTATTGTTTATTACACTGAAAGATCTCTGAAACTTTCTAACAAGGAATACGAAAGTCAATTTCTAACGAGAGAAAGAATTGTGTACGGATATTGGGAAAATTTTGTAGGGATATAGAATCAGAATTAAGATTTTAATGTTCCTTTCTGACGGAGTCCGTGAATGTTAAAGGCATTGTTAAAGGGTGGAAAACTACGTAAAAGATCAACGATGTGACACCCCTTATAAACGATACTCGAATATATTAATAAGTAATTTAAACTCCAAAACAAACAAAGAAACAAAGGGATTGAGAAACAACAACCCAATTCTTTGGATTTCAACGTTTCCATACATCTAAATTTTTTAAGTCCTCATTTCACGTAAATTATATAAGTATGGTTCGATATTAAAAAAGGAGAAAAACTGTATGTATGATTTATTATTTTTTTATTATGGATATATAATAGAGTGGAAGAGATTAACAAGAATAAGAGTTGTACAATAAGATTTATACCACAAATTCATAAAACAAATGAGGGATATTTATACGGTGCTTTATTACGGGTAAATTTGTTTACAAACCTAAGATGAGTTTTTACCAATTGAAAATAGGGGTTTCGGTCGGTAAAACAATCTTTTCTTAGAGATCTTACTTTTTTAGACAAATGAGACTGAATAAAATCTTACGTCTTAACAAGACACATCTCAGAGACCCAACTATATTAATGAGAATAGAGTAAAAGAGACGGACGGAGAAACTTGCACTGTCTTCACTCAGTAAAATACACGGTTCTTGTCAAATCTAGTCCCCTTTCCTCCTATCTTTACAGGATAAGACAAAAGATTTTTCACAAAGATAACACTCTCTATTCCACCAAAATCTCAAAGTAAACTGATTTAATAAACTACTACAAATACGAATCAATGATAAAAATTCACTTTACGTTTACAAACCTGACAGTTTAACATGTTCAACAAAAATCGTGTGACTTTAACATTAATAAAAAGTATATATTAATAAAAGTACAGATTAATAAAAGTATAGAACTACTTTTATTAAATATCAGCTTTCTACTTAAGACAAAAATTTTATGTTTTGGTTGAAATTTGTACTTACTTTCAGTGCAACCGTCATATTATCAGGAAGTAGACGAGTGTAGGGTTCTGGGAGTCATCTACGGATTTTACCGCCTACCATAGGTTAGGATACCTGAAGGGACAACCGATCATACCATTTCTTAGACGGACGTTACGTCCTCTGGGTCTAAACTAGGGACACAACCCCTCTAGGGGACCTCTACCCTTGTCGATAGGTAAGGTCATTAGACCGAACCTTTTAAAGCACCTGTCTCCTCGGACCGTCCGACGTCAGGTACCACAACGTTTCTCAACCCGTACTGACTCACTGACTGTCAAAGTTTGGTTAGGATATTTATAACACACAAAAGGATTTACATTTATGGACGTCATTTCAAATCAAATGTCTAATCCGTGTCATTCTCTAATTATCATTGATTATTATTTTACCGTGTTAAAATTTCATCTGACACTATTTTCAATACACTTACAACTGGAGAGAGGAAATAGTTGGAGAAGTTGAGACGGTTTTTACACAGTCTCCGAAGAACTAACCGTTTACGTCGAAAGGTCATTAAAAATGTAAAAAGTTAGGTTTGACAACGACTTAGACACATTAGCAGGGAATGAACGTCATTTCGCTCACAGTGGACAACGTCATTCAGAAGGACATCCGAGTCACGAAAGACCACGTCGGGTGTCGGTAGTGAACTTTACACAAAACACAAGGACAACAGGTAGGTGTTTAAATTACGGAAAAGGTAAAATTGATCCGTGAATAGGTACTAAAAACGTCAAACTCCGAGTCGTCGTTTTGATCGAACTTAAAGAAAAAAAAAAAAAGGGGTAGTATTAAAGTACCTACCTTTTAAACAAGAATGACACCTAGAATGGTTGGAGTTATGTCCTAAATAATAATAATAATAGTTCTTGAACGTGTAAAAGTGAATTTCTTTCGTGAAATGACGAAGAGAAATCGTATAGGTTTAACGGTCACAGTGACGAGGCTCCGAGACACTATGGAGTCGTCAGTCAGACTATCCTTTACTGAAGACTTACTGATTACTCGTACTTTGGACCTGTTTACCTACTAACTACATGGTCCGTCCTGTCTAGTTTTACCGTGTTCTAAAGTAGTGGGATGAGTCTCACTACCGAGTACTAAATTTTAAATACTTAACAAATAAAGACCTTAAAAAATAAAAACTCGACGGTAAATGACACCCATTGACTTTGACGTCTTTGGTTTCGGTGTCCATTCCCCGCTCATGACATGATAAACAACTAGAAATCATTACGAAACTTGACCGACGGTCGTTTTTGGACTTTAACCATTTTAAAAGATTATCAGTTGGATGAAACAAAACAATATAGTAAGAGTATTATTCGTTGGATTCAATCGAAAAGGACAACAGACGGTCTGGTCTAGATTAAGGAACACCCATAATTTTCCAAAAATAGTCCACCAGAGAGAGAAGGACTAGTAAAAACAGACGTATAATGTCAGTCGCAACATAGAGGAGGTGTATGAAACATGTAACAGGACAAAAATTCAAAGTACCCGAAATAAACTATTGTCCCGTCTTAAGTGGTGGAGAATGGACGAGAAATGTTTTGATCTCACTTAGTAAAAGTGTCGGAAGTGGTAGGAGATATTGTCACCAAAGTGACCCCCTCCGTCCCCTATTTACGTGTTTCTAAGTACGGACCCTACGTATAGTATTACCTACCCTCCAAACCGGTTAAACTCTTTCCAGGGGTCATTAAACTCATAGAAAAATAAAAGGGTGGTAACTCTCGATGTTGTGACTCCTCTTTAACGGGACGATGAAGTAGAAGTATACATATCAAGAATTCACTACCAAAAATTGTCAGATATAAAATCATGTAGAAGGGAACACAATACAGTCCAATAAACGTATAATAAAATTTTTGAGATGAGAAAGACCAATAAACATAAAAATTTGTCGTGGACTATAAGACGTGTTATCATTGCAAAGTCTATAATTACACTTGTAGATAATATTTGTCTAAACTTCTCTATTATCGTTTCGTGGTAAATTAAAAAGATTAGTTTTACTTCTATCTAGAGATAGTTTCAACAAACCATTGCAAAACAAAGAAAAAGAATAAAAGGCAGATTACGATTACAAACTCTAAAATAATAACTTCTTAAAACCTAAATTCTTAAAATTAAAGTTTTCAACTTGATTTTAGTTGTCATTCAACCATTGAAAATTTTACACCTTTTCACATTAAGATTGTCACTTCTTCTTATTTCGGTAAACGTAATAAAGAACTTTAAAAATTGTCCAACCTAACTATGACAAAAACATGGTAATTGATTAAACACAGGAACCCAGACAAAGAAGTGGAATTTTAAACTTTATTAAGGACAGACTTGATAAACGACATCCCTAATTTATTTTATACGGTGTAGTTACAAGGATCATGATATGATCCTTGTAAATTAAAAAGTTCTAAAACTTACAGACATCAGAAAATGAGGTATATTAAACGTACCTACTTTATAATAAACTCTATCGGTAACAGAAGTTATGGTAAAAAAATTTCCATCCGGTTTTGATAAGTCACTGTCTCTCAAGGACTTGGTCTCCAGAAAACCTCTGCATCGTATGGTGTGTCAGGTAGTAGTAACAGCTACAACGGAATACTGAAATCTAATCACGTCTTTAGTAAGAACTAAGAAACTGAAACATGACATCCTAGGTTTTTTACTTTCAAAATGGATCATACCAATCTTGACATGAAACGGACTTCTCAAACGTGTAAAAATATTACTGAAGTCTTGGTAGGTCTACCGGTTTCATGAAATGAAGTCGAGTTGTTTTTACATGATCCAGACATGAAACATACGGTTTATGACACGATTAAATGTCCATATATCTTTAGTCATACCGTAAACGGGAACTCTTCGAACATCAGACTACTCTCTGTACCTGTACATTTGTCAAAGTCACGTCACATAACTTATGTTATGTGATCTTACGTCATGTAGATGACCATCTACATAACCTCCTCGTGGTGAATCATGACGAAACTCCTGAGTTCTTTTTGACGGACATTATACTTTGACTGAGAATTTTTCACTGACTGACATTGAAGTGTCCAATGTCTTACCTCTGAACTTAAATATACCGTAATAACACGAAATAATAAACTTAAATATTTCCTTCATGAACATCCTAGTTCTCAATATTTCAAAAATCTCATAAAATGATCAAACGGATTTACTTCAATACAATAGACACTATTACTACATCTAAGTGTAGAGTCACATCAGTACCTACTTCTAAGTACCCCAAAAACAAAAATTGAATCTTTTAATTTTTTATTGTTTACACTTACTTTCTGTATCAATATTCACATGAGAGAACATCAAGTAAGTCGAGGACTCGTTCTCGTCACAAATGATCGTCCAGACCATATATAATATGGGTTATGACTCTATTGTCTATGAATCAAATTGTTAAATATTACGGATTATCCATTTTTATTGAAGTCATAGACAAGACAATTGTTCATAAAGACTTGTGAATGATTTACTGTACGGGAAAAGATCCGTCAATTTTATTGTGGACTACGAGGAGTTCATTCTCCTCACGACTCCAGACGAGTAATCTAAATCGTCACACCTCTAATCACTTTTGTTTTCTCTAACTACCCCTAATAAACACAATTTTCAGACGAACTTCACCGAAATCCTCTTTTTCTCGTAAACCTCTATCGTTTTTAACCGTTCATAATACTAATCCCACCGATATACTGATCTAAAGGGACCACAACACCATTAGTAGTGAACAGGGTCGTAATAAAAATTATCTCGGAGTAAAGTGAGAGTTTACCCATGACCAAATTTGTTGATTAGTATACCAGTCACACCAATATTAAGAAACGACAGTAATAAGAAGGTTTAAACTGGTCATCATAGGAAAGATTCGACGGAAAATACTCAAAAACTCTCTTGGGTTAAAAGAAAGGACCGCATTGTTTTACAACGTACCTAATATGAAAAAAGACGGAATCTAAGATTAGTCGGTACAGAGATTCTTCGGAACGAAGTAAAGTCACTGTGAGTCTTTGTTTCTCAACTTTGTAATTATCTAGAACTAACCCCTCTCTCTCTCACTCTTTCGATCCACTGACCAATCTCTTTCCGTAAAACGTTATTTTTTAAAATTTCGTGTGTCGTTTCTATGACCCCACCCTCTTATCCTTTGAATAAGTCCCTTAAGACACATTTCGACTTACTTACGTATATTCTGAATACCTTTTTCTCATAATATCACAATCTTTCTCCGTGGCTCTGGTCTATTACTTTCCTAAAGTTGTGGTCTTATTTCCAAAGCCCGAAGAAAGACATAAGTTCTGTCACTGTATTACCAGGAACCTTAATGACCAACACCTCCGTCCTTTGAGTCAATGCAATAATATTGGGTGTGTTAGGTATTACTTCAAGACTAAGACACCCATTTTATTACCATTAGGTTTCCTCCCTTGATTTAAGTTGTCTGTGGTGTCGTCTCATCACCTTTCCCCCTACCCCTCGTATCGTCTCCGTACTGCTCCTCTGGGCGTCGTAGTCTACTGAGACTCGACAGATTGGACTCATCGTCTCCGACCTCTACGGTAATTTACGGTATCTATTGTGTTCTTATCCACTTCCTGTTTCTGTCTCCACAAAATAAACCTTTTTAGGGAACCGCTATACTACTGTCTCATATTGGAATAACTTCAAGGTAGACCATGACATAAATCCTCTGTCATCTTGTCATAAATCCTTTATCCCAAAAACAACAGTGACTTCCCATTGGTATTACTGTAAGGGTAGACACCTTTTCGTACTTAAACCTACAGTTATCGAGAGAGTGCTCAATAAAGTCTAAGAAATAAAGTCTCTTTACGTAAATAACGAAGTAAAGGTTTATCTGTTTTTTATACAGGTTCTTAGGTCTGAAAAGAACCGTAGAACATTCAGGGACCATAATCTCTAATTGGGAAGTATTAGATTCTATAGTACAAGGTCAAAATTAGTATAAAACCTTTCATGTTTGTACAAAATATAAAATAATGTAATCTTCGGGTTGGAATTACTCTCAGAGAACCTTAATTTTCGTAGTCGAACTAATTACGGAAGTTCAATAAAAAACAGAATCACAGGGAGAGGTGTCGGACTATATCTTATCAAACCAACGTTTGTATGAAAGGGGTGAGTCGGTCTCTGTTGTAATGTGATCAAAATACAAATCAATACTCAACCATATAAGTAAACAAGTTTGCTTTCGGAAACCTCTCTTTTTTTCTGTTCCTCTATCGGTCTATTAGTTTTAAACTCTAATCGATTAAGGGTGACTCAAACGAGAAAACTCATATTCGTTTCGGCATCGTAGACCGTGACACCTTATTCCTTGACTTTATAAGACGACCCAGACCAATACTCACTTACCGATAGAAATTACACCCTTTGAACTCGTTACAATCAAATTTAATTACTCAAAGAATTTGAAATAACCGAAGAGTAAAAGAGAAAAATTTTGACTTACCAACTCCCAGGGGTTCCAACTTACTAACTGACCTTCCTAAGTGTCCTGAGTCCTTTTTGTTTGTTTTGTTGAAAATATGAGTCTTATTGTCAAATAAATATGAGTTCCTATGTCTAATTTTAGTCGTTTTCCTTCTCCGGGTACTCCCTTCAGATCCTTTTTAGTCCGTATTCGGACATCTACGGGAGTCGGTCATATCACACCAACGTACCTGTGTGAGGATCGTCTTTACATACTGTTGTGAACGTTTCACAACGGATGGTCCCTTCGAGTGAACTCGGAACCACAGTCCTCAAAATAACCCTCGGTCAGTATATCTGTACTTAGTGGACGTACTGAGGAGAGATCATACGTCTGAGGTTGAGGGGTCTCACTTCTGTATCAGTAGTATTTAGTGTAATGATCCCATTTGATGGACTAGTTGAACCATTCGGACACCGGGTTCCCGAGTCTTGAATTAAGGATCCTTGACCGGTTTCCGGTCAGGACTTCTTCAATCCGGAAGAGTCCTTACACGTCACCCTCGTCGGGTCCGGACGACTGAATTGGGAAAGGACGTGTCCACCTCTTAATACACTATCGACTTCAGGGAATATTAAGACTACAAAATATTTGTCTCATCATTGAGTATACAACATTTCATCAATTACGAAATAAAGTAGAAATTCTTCCGAATCTATTAGTATCGATTAACTTTGAACTTTATTTTCTTTGTTCAATACGACTACGATCTTTTGTTTCGACTTAACTTACAGCTTTTTGTTTTTTTACACACAGAATATGTTCAGTTTTGTTTGGGACGAGTGATTATTTATTCGAATGTTCAGTCTTCTACTTGTAATTCCTTTAATTCCTTCACTTGTAATTCCCTTAGATACCTCCTTTTTAATGAATCCGGGTCAAAGTCTTCGAATTCAAGTAAATCGTAAACTAATCGTTTAATAACTATAAAAAATTACAGAGTTCGTGAATACCATTTAAATCTGTAGAAAAAAATCACTTTTTAAAAACGTCGTAAAAACATGTCAACACATTTTAACGAGTTCAAAATGAACAGATCATTTTACAATCAGAGAGTGAGTAAAATTTGAACAAATCACTTCATAAGTCATAAATTGTGGACAATGTATCAAGGCTATAGAAGTAAAAGGGTAACAAAAGAGGTACCAAAAGATTAACTCTTATCAAAACGTAAAATTATAACAGTAAGCAAAAGGGAAAATTACGCGAATCCAGTATAAATTTTAAAGAAACTAAATTTTCACAAGTTGTAAAAGAAAAGTATGTAACTTTATATGGATCCGTAAAAAAAATGGGGTCTCAGGTATTACATACTGAAACCATATTTTAAACGTTTAATGGTAGACATTATTACGTAGAACAAGACGTAAATTTCAACGTCTTAAAAAACTTTACCAATTTAAGTTGAATTTTATCTCTTTCGAGATTTTAAATTCTTTTTATGAAAATAGACTTTTTTCTATGATCTTAATCAAAATATATTTTCTTTCGATTCACAAGGACAGAATCAGTAAAATGAATAGTAATTGGGGTTTATGATATTTACCGTATCACATTTTAATAGTATATTCGTGACTTTACTACAGAAAAGAGAGTGTAAAAATGACCATAAAAGAATTGGTACAACTCCCGAAGGGACCACCGAGTCTGTAACTACTTAGGCGGACGTTACGTACTCTGGACTCAAACTAGGGATATAGTCTTTCTAGAGGACCTTTTCCCTTACCGTGTCAGAAGAACGGACCTCTTAAGATACCTGTCTCCTCGGACCACCTGATGTCAAGTACCCAACGTTTCTCAACCTGTGCTAACTCACTGATTGTGATACAAATTCAGGTCACGTACTCCCCTAGTATGTTGGAAAGATGTGACTCATACATATTACAAAAACCTTATCCTTGTCTCGACAACACATTTTCACAGAAAAGGACCCAGATCTTTACTTAGAATTAAAAACTCAACCATACTTCAGAAAAGAAAATACCGTGGATGGACCGAATAATCGATCACACCAAAGGACCGGTAAGTGCTATATAGATATACAAAGTCACTCAAGAATTCATCATAAATCGGAAAAGGACGATATGGATTTTTAATTCCATCACATCTTATGAAAACTCGTCATTACAAGATGAAACTTTGTTTATCAGATCACCCAGGAACATCAAAAAAGATCATAAACAGAAAAGAAACGAAAAGATTTCTTTTTCGGGTGTAACCGTAGATTTTTAAGAAACCTTTAAGACTTAAACTGAAAAGACAACTATTCTCTGAAATGACTGGAAAGTGACTCCTTATTCGTAAAATTTAAAGAAGTGGGACCAGGTGAAGACAACTTATTTACACAGTAACATGATCCTAGTCTATGAGTTTCTACTCATTCTTTGGTAAGAGTGGGAACTTTTTGAATATGAGATCCGAGAAGTAAGGTAAAAGGGTAGTTCTTTTACTTTCTGTTCTAATTGTATTCGTATTTAATAAGGGGTTTAAAAATACATCAAGGAGCCTGGAAAACTGGTCTACCGAATGACGGATTGGTACAAGTTCGATCGAAGAAGGGTACATGAACTTCACCTTCACAAGGGTTCTACGACCAATCTAATATGCAGTTAAAGACTTATCGATCGGACTTTCGACTTTAACAACTTTGAGAAAGTACTGGTTCGGAGATTTATGGTGAACAGAAAATCTCAAGAGATGAAAAATGGATTTACTCCCGAAAAACCTCAAAATACATGTTTCGAACGTTAGAATGTACGAAAAGTTTGAGAATACCCTTCGGTAAGTAAATATTACTTCTTTCATCGACTTAACAGTCCACTCCATGATGTCGGTGTTGAAGGGTAGGGTAAATGACGTCATTTTTTAAGGGTAGTAGGTTCCGTAAGAAATTTTTGATACTTAATGAAGTCTAGAACATATTTTTTTTTTTTAATATGATAAGGGACATCGAATATAATGACTAGACAATCTGGGATCACTTAAAACGATATCGTTGACCGAAAGTATTAGTTAAACTTCCTATTAAATAAGAATGTTATACTCATTTAACTCAAAACACCGATCTAATATTAGATAGTAATCTTGATGATTTAGGTTTGGTTCTTATTACTTTTACCAAAGAATTCTGAAGAAGGAAATTTTCACATAATCTATATGACTCAGTCTTACCTATGTCTAAATCTTAAACCTCGTTGTTAAGCTTTCAGAACCGTCAAATGGTACTTAAAGTGTTCTTCTGACGTATCGACTGAGAATCTTCTTAACTCTTTCCGACAGTCAATCTAAAGTAGAATAGAAGATTTCCTTATGATTGTAAACTCCACGACGAGAGGTAAACCTTATTGTATAGTTTCTCAGAAAAGACTTTCCGTCAAGGACTAGAAAAGACTTATTTTGATAACCTTTCTTTTTATTGAAGTATCAAATATAAAATAATGGTTTACTTGACGAACTAAATAATTTAAGGAGTCACAGATTAATCCTATCAAGACTTGGTTTTAAGATCAATACCGTATCGTAAAGATAAATATGTCACAATGAATTCGTGGTAAATTTTTAAAACATACTACAGTATCCTCTATACCAATATAAATTTTAATTCAATTTTTACTTAACTGGGTTTTGTGACTTAATACGATAACAACTACAAGTAACTGATTCAACACAGGTGAGAAACGCTGGGTACTTGACGTCTTGTGGTCCGAAGGAACAAGAAGTGATAGAGGTCCGCAAACGAGTTTTACACGTAACTCAGTCGCAACGGTACGTAACCAGTGAATTCTTCCGAAAGAATGTAGAGGAACGACAAGAGACCTTGAGACGTAAGTCAACCCATATAGAAAAGAGGAAACGGAAAGTGAAGAGAATAGAGAGTCACCAATAGAGTCCGTTGGTGAAACTGAAGAACTTAAAGAAAAAAGAACCCCTACTAAAACCGGTAGTGGAGGACAAGTTACAATACTTGGAGGCAGGTATCAAGAAGTATGTGAGACAGATGGTCTAGATCAGGGAACTTAGATATGTAATGGAGGTGACATATTCGCATTCGTTAAATTCAGTATGGACTTACTCGAACACCAAAAGGGACGAAAGAAGTTAAACTCGGACTTAAAATGTTATTCCTCGACTACTAGAATCGGTGTCAACCGAGGTCCAGAACAAAAAGGACTGACGTATCTCGAAGAGGTAGAAGCTAACCTGTCTTATCTTAGTCAGACTAAAACCA
Organism: Capra ibex; assembly: GCA_006410555.1. Taxonomy (NCBI): domain Eukaryota; kingdom Metazoa; phylum Chordata; class Mammalia; order Artiodactyla; family Bovidae; genus Capra; species Capra ibex. The sequence goes on from SJYO01041148.1 coordinate 656,582, forward strand.
TGACTGCTAAGGAATCACCTTACGTATAGTTTGAATTTGAGACTTTTTTCGAACATCTTCCTATATATTATTTTAATATTAATACAGTTGTGACGGTCATTAAAATAAATGAAAAGAAACAAAAAGACACAAAGAATCAAAAGATTTTACTTTCTAATTAGGAAAGGTCTCATCTTTTTATAAACACCAAATCTAAAAAAATATAGTTCCTAATTTTAATTCATAAAGAGACATTTATACCCGAAAAGAAATATTTAACTATCTTAAAGGTCACAGGACTTTATAGTAATTCATTAGTAAAGAAATTTATTGTCAGGAACTTTCGTTTTGTGTCCTTCTTTAAGTTGAGTATTATGTTACTGTCAAATTTCAATCCGAGTATTGATTTTAATCAAATGAGAAAATGTCCTCAACTTTGGACTACATCATTGATTTAGACGAGAACCACTTCTATAGTTGAAACTTTTTTAGACGTTTTTCCATTAAAACGTCATTCAATTTAAAGAAAACCCTTATCAAGGTATAAATATAAGAACTGGAGTAAAAAAGAAAATTGAAAAAAAGGAACTTATTTGGTCAATGATAATCACATACTACTAAAAGGGATAAACTCGAGATGACAGCGATGGTTTTTTAAAAATACTATTGATTACTTAAAATGAAATAAGAATATAGTGTGGAGGTCTCTGGAATTTTCCATACAACTTCAATTACACCGTAAACACACGATCTAACGTTAATCAGACAATTAGAATAATAAATCTTGTTTCTAAAAAATAAAAAAGGTTTATGATCAAAAATATTTATAAATTAGAGATGTAAATAGGATACCTTTAATAAAGATGGGGGAAAAATATTCATTCCTTTAACTTCGAGTCCTTCATTCTTCACTCGATTCATTCTCATGTGGTGACAATCCAAGTGTCAATGAGTGTACCTGAAAATGTGTCTAGAAGACGGGGAACGCAAACGATGTGAACGAAGAACGAAAAGGGAGAAAAAGTAAAGACGGGTGAGACGACTTCGGATGTATTGTCAAGGTGGTCCCTTGTCAAAACTTAATTGACTGAAAACATTACTAACTAAAAGACAAAAGTGAAAATAAGTGCAAACGACATTAGACATAATAAAGAAGGTGAACGTAAACACACAAGAACGAGAAAGCAGACCAAAGAATTAAATCTTCGAATTTAATGATTAAATCTGTAAAAAAAAGAAGCTTATATTTATAAATTACGTTATTTTAAGGGAGATTCGTGACGAAATCGATGTAGAATATTTATACTATATAATATAAAATAAAAGAAACTAAAATTTTACAAAATTTAAAGGGAATTTTGAAGTGGAAATTGGATACCAAATTAATCTACCTATAACAAATTAAAGACTTGTCAATCTCCCAAACTTCATGGAAAAACAAAAGAAATACTAGGTACTCGTATCAAAAGTACTAACAATAAGAAAATTGAAATCATAAATACAATAAACAAGTCTCATACCGAATAGAACCACTTATAAAGTACACGTGAACTTTTGTTATAATAATATAACTCTAGTCACAGGACATTTACAGTAAATTCAGTTTGACTAACTACCACAACATGTCTACTAAATGTCGAAATGACTGAAAGACGGACGAACAAAATAACTAATGATCCTCTCTACACAACCTTAGATGTTGATATTTACCGTCAAAAGGATAATGTCGAAATTCTTTTTTTTATGAGAATTGAGGTGTAAATACATGTGATCATGAGTAAAGAGACGTTAATTAACTATAATCTGTAATCTTAAAATTTTATAAAACAGCATTCTTCCGGTCTTTTACTTTCGAACAACATACAAACTCCTTTCCCTTGTAAACAAAAACAACAATACCAGGAACAGTCCTTTCGTTGTGGTTTTTCAGTCCTCGTACTAAAATGTCGAAGAAATAAAACTAAGATGTCATTTATAAGAATGAAGTATCGTAAGTAAATATCTCTCCTTTTTTTAAATCAAGATATTATGAAAAAATGAACCACATACACAAAGACTGTTTTTATTACTGTACAATTTATCTTATCACCATTAACATATTTTTATACCATCTTACATAAACAAAAGAGAACTCTCAAATTTTTTTATTATTAAATTCCAAAAATGGTCTTATTTAAAAAGAGTAAAAGAACAACGACGTGGGATTCTCATAGGGTCATTATAAATTAGATACTACCCTTATTTTTGGTTAAAAAAAACAACGGATTATAATACAAAGGTAAATTTAAAGTCGTGACTTCGAACTGTCATAAAAAATTAACCTTGAACTTTTATAGGTTTTATTATATAGAAACAGAAAAAAAGAAACTTGAAAAGTTAGACTAATAAAAGTGAACCTTCCAATGACAATCAATTACATATACATCACAAACATTTTAGTCTAAAGAAATCACGTAGAATAAAGTAAATGTTGGAAAACAAATTGGAAGGTCACACACTTTACAGTAGGATTTTTTTACCCAGACATAAGCGAATAGTAAATATAAAAGATTTATCATTTAAGTAAACGTATAGTGATCTAAATATCAATACTCTACATAGTATTTGTGCATCTTTCAAACCTAGTTTGACCTTACAACAGTTCGTTTTTCTTTTTTAAGTAATGTAAAGACGGGAAAGTCATGGAAGGAGGTTTACTTTCCTTCCTTTCCCTCCATCTCTTCTTGTTTCCTTCTGCCAAGACAAAATATCCAGAACTACCTTGGGAACTCCTAAATCTCGGTTCCCTTTAATGGAACGAATTCTTACCAAAGTCTAAGGAGGACTCGATAAACTAAAGTTGATAAAACAATGACAAAATAAAGTAAATACTATAAGAAGGGTAACTTAATTACAAGAAGACACAGTTTATACAATTATTCAATCGACTCACAGTACCTCTCTTCTGACTAACCAAACGGTGTCCTTCCCTTCAATTAATTTCTACTGGTTTCTCCATCATATTCCGATAATGTATCTCGAATATGTAAACTTCGACAGACTGGTAGTCTTATCTCGTCTTGTTCGACTAAACATATTGAGGACTCTCGAACGAATCAAGAAGGTATATGTAATCATAGAGTCAACTAGAATGTTGTAATTAAAGTTCACATTTGTAAGTACACATATGTACGTACACACATGTACACACATCATTATGATCATCATAGAAGTAAAAGGTTTAAGTCTTTACCAATCTTTCTAATTCATCGGTCAATTATAAACATACTCTCAAAATTTTGATATCTCAAACCCGTGATCTTGACACTGTAAAGGTCTGTTAATAACGGTCTTAAAGTTCCTGAAGAGTTTAGGTTTACAGACAATATCCGTCTTGTCAACCGGTCCGTGATACCTTTTTTCCTTTCCTTATCTTGTATCAATAAAATTTCCTATTCTCCTTCGTTTAATTATAAACGATTGTAGATGATCATCGACCGAACAATCTATGAAATATATGTAATCGAAAGAGTAATTCTACTATTATTAGAGTAAATTGTCTACTCTGTCACCCGGGTCTTTCCAGTTTTATATGGACACCAGTTAGTCATCCTTTACAATCTAGGTTCCAAATCTAGATTGGTTTCAGAGACGGACGTTTTACTTTAAACTCCTGTTTTCCTATATTATTCAGAGAGATATATTTTCGTAAAACCTTAGTACCCTAAAATTCTCAAATTACTTATGTCTTTTTAGAGGACAAGAAGATTTACACCTGAGATTTGGGAAATGAACAGTGTTAAGAAGACTAAGTTGATTTTGCTGACAAAGAAAAATATAAAGATTTACAAAAATTATTTATGTTTATACTTACACAACTGAAGAAAGAAAAAAAATAAAAAACTTACAACTCAAAAAAATTATATTTATAAATAAAATTAACCTCCAATTAATGAAATGTTATAACATAACCAAAACCGTATGTAGTCGTACTTAGACGTTGTCCATATGTACACAAGGGTAGGACTTAGGGGGTGGGAGGAGGGAGGGGCATGGTAGGGAGACCCAGTAGAGTCACGTGGTCGGGGTTCGTAGGTTATAGTACGTAGCTTGGAACTGACCGCTAAGCAAAGTATATACTACAATATGTACAAAGTTACGGTAAGAGGGTTTAGTAGGGTGGGAGAGGGAGAGGGTGTCTCAGGTTTTCTGACAAGATATGTAGACACAGACAAAACGACAGAGTGTATGTGCCAATAGCAATGGTAGAAAAATTTAAGGTATATATACGTAATCATATGACATAACCACAAAAAAGAAAGACCGAATGAAGTGAGACATATTAGCCGACGTCAAAGTAGATGGACTAATCTTGACTAAGTTTACATAAGAAAAATTACCGACACATTATGAGGTAACACATATATATGGTGTCGAAAGAATAGGTAAGTAGACGACTACCTGTAGATCCAACAAAGGTACAGGACCGATAATATTTGTCACGACGCTACTTGTAACCCCATGTACACAGAGAAAGTTAAGACCAAAGGAGCCACACATACGGGTCATCACGCTAACAAGACAAAGGTCAAAAAATTCCTTAGAGGTGTGACAAGAGGTATCACCGACATGATCAAAAGTAAGGGTGGTTGTTATATTCTCCCAAGGGAAAAGAGGTGTGGGAGAGGTCGTAAATGACGAACGTCTGAAAACCTAGCGTCGGTAAGACTGACCGCACTTTACCATGGAGTAACACCAAAACTAAACGTAAAGAGACTATTACTCACTACAACTCGTAGAAAAGTACACAAACAATCGGTGGACATACAGAAGAAACCTCTTTACAAATAAATCAAGGAACCGGATAAAAAACTAACCCAACAAATAAAAAGACCTTAACTCGACGTCCTCAACGAATATATAAAAACTCTAATCAACAAACAGTCAACGAAGTAAACGACAATAAAAGAGGGTAAGTCTTCCGACAGAAAAGTGGAACGAATATCAAAGGAAACAACACGTCTTCGAAAATTCAAATTAATCCAAGGTACCTTAGTTATTTTAATCTTTACTTTTACCTCTCTAGTGTTGTCTATTGTGTCTTTATATTTCCTAGTATTCTCTGATGGTAGTCGTTAATACACTGTTATTTTACCTGTTGCACCTTCTTTACCTGTTTAAGAATCTTTTCATGTTGAAAGGTTTTGACTTGGTCCTTCTTTATCTTTTAGAATTGTCTGGGTAGTGTTCGTGTCTTTAACTTTGACATTAGTCTTTAGAAGGTCGTTTGTTTTCGGGCCTAGGTCTGCCGAAGTGTCGACTTAAGATGGTTTTTAAAGTTCTGCTCGATTGTGGATAGGATGAGTTTGAGAAGGTCTTTTAACGTCTCTTTCCATTTGAAGGTTTGAGTAGGATACTTCGGTGGTAGTGGGATTATGGTTTTGTTCTGTTTCTACGGTGGTTTTTTTTTTTTTTTTTTTTGATGTCCGGTTATAGTGACTACTTGTATCTACGTTTTTAGGAATTGTTTTAAGACTGTTAGTCTTAGGTTGTTGTGTAACTTTTCTAGTATGTGGTACTGGTTCACCCGAAATAGGGTCCCTACGTTCCTAAGAAGTCATAGGTGTTTAGTTAGTTACATTATGTGATGTAATTGTTTAACTTTTTATTTTTGGTATACTAATAGAGTTATCTACGTCTCTTTCGGAAACTGTTTTAAGTTGTAGGTAAATACTATTTTTGAGGTCTTTCGTCCTTATCTTTCTTGTATGGATTTGTATTATTTTCGATATATACTGTTTGGGTGTCGTTTGTAATAGGAGTTACCACTTTTTGACTTTCGTAAAGGGGATTTCAGTCCTTGTTCTGTCCCCACGGGTGAAAGTGGTAATGACAAGTTGTATCAAAACCTTCAAACCCGGTGTCGTTAGTCTCGTCTTTTTCTTTATTTTCCTTAGGTTTAACCTTTTCTTCTTCATTTTGAGAGTGACAAATGTATATTGTACTAGAAGATGTATCTTTTGGGATTTCTGAGGTGGTCTTTTAATGATCTCGATTAGTTACTTATATCATTTTAACGTCCTATATTTTAGTTGTGTACCTTTAGGGAACGTAAGGATATGTGATTATTACTCTTTTATCTCTTTAATTCCTTTGTTAAGGTAAGTGGTAACGTTGTCTTTCTTATTTTATGATTCATTATATAGATGGATTTCTTTGATTTCTGGATATATATCTTTTGATATTTTGTGACTACTTTCTTTAGTTTCCTGTGATTATCTACCTCTTTATATCGTACAAGTACCTAGTCTTCTTAGTTATATCACTTTTACTCATATGATGGGTTTCGTCAGATGTCTAAGTTACGTTACGGATAGTTCGATGGTTACCATAAAAAGTGTCTCGATCTTGTTTATTAAAGTGTTAAACATACCTTTATGTTTTTTGGAACTTATCGGTTTCGTTAGAACTCTTTCTTCTTACCTTGACCTCCTTAGTTGGACGGACTGGAGTCCGAGATGATGTTTCAGTGTCAGTAGTTCTGTCATTCCATGACCGTGTTTTTGTCTTTATATCTAGTTACCTTGTTTTATCTTTCGGGTCTCTATTTAGGTGTGTGTATACCTGGGGAATAGAAACTGTTTCCTCCGTTCTTATATGTTACCTAATTTCTGTTAGAGAAATTATTCACCACGACCCTTTTGACCAGTTGGTGAACATTTTCTTACTTTGATCTAGTGAAAGATTGTGGTATATGTTTTTATTTGAGTCTTACCTAATTTCTAGATTTACATTCTGGTCTTTGATATTTTGGGGATCTCCTCTTGTATCCGTTTTGTGAGAGACTGTATGTAGTGTCGTCCTAGGAGAGACTGAAGATAGAAATCCATTTTGGATCTTAACTTCAGCTCAATTACAATTTTCATGACGATGATCGAAAGATGGACATACTCAAGGAAATCAGTTAAACTAAAAATAAAAATTGACTGCCTTCTGACGAAATGATACTACAAAGCCAAAGACGGTATTCGTCGTGTAATGTTAGATAAGTACGACGAAGACCGTCTTTGGTTGTGTAGTAACACATATATATTGGGAGGGAGAACTCGGAGGGAGGTGAGTGAGGTTGGGTAGGGAGATCCAGTAGTGTCTGGTGGTCCGACTCGAGGGACATAAATATTGTTAAAGGGTAATTGACAAAATGTGTGCTATCTACTATGTGTACTATCATAGTCATATATATGTTCTGTTGTTCACACCTGTGTTCAGATAAGACATGATCCAAAAAGTCATGGTAAAAAGATCTAAGGTACATACACACAATTATATACTAAGAACAAAAAGAGAAAGACCGAATGAAATGAGGCATATTCTCCGAGATTCAAGTAGGTGGAGGAGTGATGTTGACTGAGTTTAAACAAGGGAAATACCGACTCCTTACAAAGTAACATAAATACCATGGTGTAGAAGAAATAGGTAAGTAGACAGCTACCTACAGATCAAACGAAGGTACAGGACGACGGCGACGACGATTCAGTGAAGTCAGCACAGACTGAGACACGTTGGGGTATCTGCCGTCGGGTGGTCCGAGGGGGCAGGGACCCTAAGAGGTCCGTTCTTGTGACCTCACCCAACGGTAAAGGAAGAGGTACAGGATCGATAATATTTATAACAACGTCACTTGTAACCCCATGTACACAGAAAATCTTAACACAAAAAGAGTCCCATATACGGGTCATCACCATAACGACCCTGTATACCATCTAAATAAATATCAAAAAAATTCCTTACAGGTATGACAAAGGGTATTACGTCTTCCTAAGGGAAAAGAGGTGTGACAGAGGTCGTAACTAACATCTAAAAAACCACTACTGGTTAGACTGACCACACTCCACTACGGAGTAACATCAAAACTAAACGTAAAGTGATTATTATTCACTATATCTCGTAGAAAAGTACACAAATAATCGGTGGAGATATAAAACAAACACCTCTGTACAGACAAATCCAGAAGACGGGTAAAAACTAACCCAACAATTAAAAAGACTATAACTCGACATACTCGACGAATATATAAAACCTCTGATTAGGAAACAGTAACGAAGTAAACGTCAATAAAAGAGGGTAAGACTCAACAGAAAAGTAGAACAAATACTGAAAGAAACGACACGTTTTCGAAACTTCAAAATAATCCAGGGTAAACAAATAAAAACAAAATAAAGGTAATTAGTTCCTCCACCCAGTCTCTTTTATAACGACACTAAATACAGTGTCTCATGACGGACACAAAAGGAGATTCTCACAATATCAAAGATCAGAATTGTAAATTCAGAAATTAGGTAAAACTCAAATAAAAACACACACAACAATCCTTCACAAGATTAAAATAAGAAAATGTACATAGACTGGTCAAAAGGGTCGTGGTGAAAAACTTCTCCAAAAGAAAAAAGGTAACATATAAAAACGGAGGAAACAGTTTTTATTCCACGAGTACATATGTACTCAAATAGGGACCCTAAAGACAGAATAAAGTAACCACATATAAAGACAAAAACACGGTCATGGTATGACAGAACCTCCTGACATTGAAACATCATATCAGACTTCAGTCCCTTCAACTATGGAGGTCGAACCAAAAAGAAAGAGTACTAACGAAACCGATAAACAGCAGAAAACACAAAGGTATATTTAACACTTTACAAATCAAGATCAAGAGACTTTTTACGGTAACTATTAAACTATCCTTAACGTATCTAAACATCTAACGAAACCCATCATGTCAGTAAAACTGTTATAACTAAGAAGGTTAGGTTCTTATACCATCTAAAGAGGTAGACAAACACATCAATAACCAAAGGAAATAGTCACAGAATATTAAAAGACGTACATCCAGAAAACAAAGAAATCCATTAAAATAAGGATCTATAAAATAAGAAAAACAACCTTTCCACTTACTCTAACAAAGGAATTAAAGAGAAAGACTAAAAAGTAACAATCACATATCTTTACGCTCCCTAAAGACACACAACTAAAATATACGATACTGAAATGATTTAAGTAACTAATCGAGATCATCAATAAAACGTCATAAAAATCCCAAAAGACACACATCATAGTACAGTAGACGTTTGTCACTCTCAAAATGAACAAAAGGTCAGACCTAAGGAAAAAGAAGAAATTAACGACACCGATCACCGTTGGGTGAGGTCATGAGAACGGACCTTTTAGGGTACCTGTCTCCTCCGACCATCCGACGTCAGGTACCCCAGAGATTCTCAGTCTATACTGACTCACAGAAGTAAAAGTGAAAAGTGAAAGTAACCTCTTCCTTTACCGTTGGGTTAGGTCACAAGAACGGACCTCTTAGGGTCCCTGTCCCCTCGGACCACCCGACGGCAGACACCCCAGAGTGTCTCAGTCCGTGCTGACTTCGCTGAATTGTCATCGTCGTCCTGAAGCTTTCGATATGACTTATTATCACCATTCACAAGGACTAGAATCTCCTTTTCGAAAATCAAAAAGTGACAACTCTTATTACAAACGACACCCAAAGAACACATACCGGAAATAATACAACTCCATTTTTAAGGAGGACGTCTAAAAGACCTCTCCAAAAAAAATAATAATAATAATAATATTTACCCACGACTTAAAACAGTCTTCGAAAGAGACGTAGATAACTCTACTAATATACCAAAAATAAAAAGTCAAACAATTATACCACATAGTGAAACTAAATAAACGTATATAACTTCTTAGGAACGTAGGGAACCCATTTGGGGTGAACTATTACCACAAACAAGGAAAGCTACACAACAACCTAAGACAGGCAATCTTGAAACGACTCCTAAAAACGTAGATACAAGTAGTCACTATAGTCGGACATTAAAAGGAAAAGACACTATAGCAACAGACCAAAACTATAGTCCTACCACTACCGGAGTATCTGACTCAAACCCTCAAAAGGAGGGAGACGTTAAAAAATCTTGTCAAACTCGTCTCTATCCACAATCAAGAAGAGATTCCGTTGTTGTAAAGTTTCCTTACTTGTAACGTACATTCTCTCGACAAGGTGAAAATCTGAGAGCAAATATAAATGTACATGTAAGAGTTTTAAGAAAAGTTTTAACTCGTGGTTTACAAAACACAAGTGTCTTTATGGGTATACGGTTTTATTTTAAAAAGGTAAGTTTCTACTCCACAAAAGGGAAAAAATAAATTAAATAAACTTTACCTTCTTTGACCTCCACACACTTTTGGTGTCAAAGGACTCTTACGAGGTTCCGTTTGTGATACAGTTGAAGTTTATTCCTTTCAACACCAAAGGACGTATAGAGGGTTATAACACTACTGACAAAGAACGTCCACACCTTCTCTCTAATTGTTTAGAGACAAACAATTATCTCTCACTTCGAAAATTCGAAGTTTTATAAAAATAAATTTAAATTCTACAAACTGATATAAAATTAAGAAGATATTTGGAGGTGTTGTAAAAGTCAGAGAGAAGACTTCAAATAGTGCAAGACGAAACCTAATCAACAAACACGTAAACAACATTTGAAAATTTAATCACTTTCTAAGACTTGGAGTTCTCTAATATAAACATAGGAATACACATTCTAAAGTGGAAGTGTATTATTTCGTATGAATATATAGTCAGTAAGTCAACTCAGTGTAGACTGAGAAACTCTGGGGTACCTGACGTCGTGTGATCCGGAGGGACAGGTAGTCGTTGTGGGTCTCGAACGAGTTTGAGTACAGGTAGTTCAGACACTACGGTAGGTTTGTAGAGTAGGAGACAGCAGGGGAAGAGGAGGGCGGAAGTCAGAAAGGGTCGTAGTCCACCGGAGGGATAACCTCAAAGTCGAAGTTGTAGTCTGGAAGGCTACTTATAAGTCCTGACTAAAGGAAATCCTTCCTGACCAACCAAGAGAAAACGTCAGGTACCCTGAGAGTTTAGAAACGGTCGTGGTATCAAGTTTTCGTAGTTAAGAAACCACGAATCAAAAGAAATATCAGGTTGAGAGTGTAGGTATGTACTACTGACCTTTTTGGTATCGAAACTAATCTACCTGGAAACAACCGTTTGATTACAGAGACGAAAAATTATACGACAGATCCAACCAGTATCGAAAAGAAAGTTCCTCGTTCGTAGAAAATTAAAGTACCGACGTCAGTGGTAGACGTCACTAACACCTCGGGTCCTTTTATTTCAGACAGTGTTAAAAGTAACAAATGGGTAGATGAACGATACTTCATTACCCTGGCCTACGGGACTAGAATGAAAAAACTTATAACTCAAAATTCGGTCGAAAAAGTGAGAGGAGAAAGTGAAAGTAGTTCTCCGAGAAATCAAGGAGAAGTGAAAGACGATATTCCCACCATAGTAGACATATAGTCTCCAATAACTATAAAGAGGTTCGTTAGAACTAAGGTCGAACAGGAAATAGGTCGGACCGTAAAACGTACTACATGAGTAGTATATTCAATTTATTCGTCCCACTGTTAAATGTCGAAACAGTATGAGGAAAGGGTCAAACCTTGGTCAGACAACAAGGTAGAGGTCAAGATTGACAACGAAGAATTGGACGTATGTCTAAAGAGTCCTCCGTCCCCATTCCATCAGACCATAAGGGTAGAGAACTTCTTAAAAGGTGTCAAACAACACCAGACATTAATTTTCTGTGAATGAGGAACCTTCTTTTCAATACTGGTTGGATCTATCGTATAACTTTTCGTCTCTGTAATGAAACGGTTTTTTCCAGGTAGATCAGTTCCGATACCAAAAAGGTCACCAGACATACCTACACTCTCAACCTGACATTTCTTTCGACTCGCGACTTCTGAACTATGAAAACTTGATACCACAACTTCTTCTGAGAACTCTCAGGGAATCTGACGTTCCTCTAGGTTGGTCAGGTAAGATTTCCTCTAGTCGGGACCCTAAAGAAACCTTCCTTACTACGATTTCGACTTTGAGGTTATGAAACCGGTGGAGTACGCTTCTCAACTGAGTGACCTTTTCTGAGACTACGACCCTCCCTAACCCCAGTCCTCTTCCCCTGTTGGCTCCTACTCTACCGACCTACCGTAGTGACTGAGCTACCTGCACTCAGACTCACTTGAGGCCCTCAACCACTACCTGTCCCTCCGGACCGCATGACGTTAAGTCATGCGGTGTTTCTCAGTCTGTACTGACTCGTTGACTTGACTTGACTTAACTTGACTATGTCGGTTTCCGAAATAGTATCAGTTGTTTCGCCTTCATCTACAAAAAGACCTTAAGAAAACGAAAAAGTTACTAGGTCATCTACAACCGTTAAACTAGAGACCAAGGAGACGGAAAAGATGTAGATCGAACTTGTAGACCTCAAGTGCCAAGTGTATGTCAACTTCGGACCGAACCTCTTAAAACTCGTAATGAAACGAGATCACACACACAAAACAATCGACATATATATATATATATATGTGTATATATATAATATATATACATATATATATATATACAGACATTTAAATTTCTGCCTCTTCAATTCACTCCTTCCTTTTCCCTACACTTTCTTCATTCCTTCAATTTCTTAACCTTCAGGGAATAAAGTCCCTGACAACATGCATAAGAACACTCAAGGATGTGAATTGGAGTCACGGAATTCCTTTTACATCTATAGAGAATAACGTCGCGTATGGGGTTTGTGACGGTTTCCATACTTGAATCGGGTGAACTAATTATTCGGAGAAAAACAAAAATACAAATATAAATTAAAGAAATGTTTTTCTAAACTCCCACCGAACCTTAACTCAGTGTTTTACTTCCTTTCAATAAACTTTATCAACTCTTCTTTCGAACAACTCTTATGGTCTAACTTAAATCTTTGGACTGAAACTCAGAGTGAACAAGGATTGACCGGTTCACCAGAACTTTAGTTCAGTTATGACAATTAAATTAACAACTATTTTAGACACTAGAGATAAGACAAATGAAGAAATTAGAGAACAATTTTAAACTTGAATTTTTTAATTTACTTACTAAAGATTAATGAAAGAATTCTTATTTCAATTTCCAAATTTCACAATTTAAACTGTTAAAAAATGAATCTCTTAAAATATTTAAATAAATTTACAAACGACATTATATATTTTAAACTATAAAAATTGATTCTGAAATAGGTTTAGTTTGTAAAATTCTTGACGACCGTATGTAACCCCTATGACCCACAAGTTAAAGTCTGGTGGAGTCATTTCGTTTATTGGTGTTATTTTGTTATGTGTTTAAAAACCAAAGGGTCACGTACATTTTCAGTACAAACGTGATGACATCTGATACTTTACATATTATCGTAATACAGATTTTTTTACACGTATGGAAATAAAATTTTATGAAGTAACGACTTTTCATGATCGGTAGTAGACTCAGACGTCGTTCAAATAAGAAAAACGACCACCTCCCAGAATGGAACTTTAAATACTGACGACTGACTAGTCCCACCACCAACGACTTAAAACCATGAAATTATTACAAGAGGGAAGTAAAAAAAAAAAAAAGACTTTCTCAAACTGTTCCTAACCGTAATCTCTTTGGTAATCTCTTTGGGTAAGCAGAGGAATACAAAAAAATTCGTCTTAACATAAGGATGGTTACGTCATCACAAATAGGATCGATGACAATTCCTGTACTTGTGACGAAGTATCATGACCTGTGACGATATCATACCTGTGACGGAGTTGTTCGGTCGAAGGAGACAGGTACTTTAAGACGTCCGTTCTTGTGACCTCACCCAACGGCAAGGGAAGAGGTCCCCTAGAAGGACTGGGTCCCTAACTTGGACCCAGAGGGTGTAACGTAAGAAATGGCAGACTCGGTGGTCCCGAACAGTAGCGTGTGATCGACAGTTTGATCCTTCGTGTTTCTTACTCTTAAGCAATATATAGAAATAAAATTTCATTAATGAGTAGTTGTCACATGAAGTCTTCTTATTATTTTTAAAATAAACGACTATAGTAATTGACAAAAGAAATTTTTGTGTTTAACGTATATTAGTGTTTTGGATTTCGACACTATATGTATTAAGATGAATAACAATACATTAGTATGGACTAATCATTGATGCATAATCAAAATATCTGGAATAATCAAAATATCTGAATAATCAAAATATCAAAATATCATTGATGAATAATCAAAATATCGAACAGTTGAGTTCGGAATTACAAAAACAAACTTAAGTGACGAATGTAAACCCACGTATGTGTTCTATGACATGTTGAGGTTAACATTGTTGATCATACTTACGGTTGGGATCCTAATACCTTATGTTACTGAGAAAAAAATGAGTTAGAGTGAAGAATAATTGGACCATAAGAAGGGTTTATTCAGGTGACGTTTCCAACGTCGTATCTTTATGTCACTTTGTCTTACTATACATTGATTATTCTTATTGAGAATTAAACAATCTTCAGTATACATTAACATGTTAAAATTTAGTATAAGATCCCGAGAAAAAAAAAAAAATTATTTTAAATGACTTTAACCTAGTGATTCAATCTAATGAGACTCTCTAGAAGGTCTCGTGTCTTCATCGTGACGATTCATTTAAGTTTCTATTTCACTAAGAACAGTTCCGTCACAATGAATCATAGATGTGAACTATACGTGCATAATGGTGACAAGAAAATTTGAAAAAGACTGATTGACCTTTCTACGTCGATCGAGACCTTTCTTTTTGTGGGTCCAGTAATTTTGAGAAACGTTCAACAGTTTTGTCTCTAAACCATTGTCATTATTTATATCGAAACTTGTTAATATGTACTTATGTAATCAGTTTTAGATAAAACCTAAGGGTCTTGAAGAATAGATTTTGTACACTTTAATTAAGTGTACTATTTTTATCAATGAAAGATCAAAAAGACGAAATGTCTATGTCAACAAGTATATAGTAGTCCTTAAAAGAAACTTCACTAAACTTAAAAATCATCGATGGGTCCCTTTTACGTCAAACGTGGGGTAAGGTCATGAGAACGGACCTTTTATGGTACCTACGCTTCTCAGGCTGTACTGACTCGCTGAAGTGAAAGCGAAAAGTCCTTTACCGTTGGGTGAGGTCACAAGAACGGACCCCTTAGGGTCCCTGTTCCCTCGGACCACCCGACGGCAGAAAACCCAGCGTGTCTAGCCTGTGCTGACTTCGCTGAATCGTCGTCGTCGTCCCTTTTATTTGACTTTCTTTGTCAATTTCTTTTTTGTCTACGGCAACCTTACATAAGAAAAGGGAACATTGGATTTCTTTCTAGGAACACCACACATATTGGAAACGGTCCTGATCAACAGACAAACAACAGTAACAGTAACAAAAGTGCATATTCACAAAAACGTATCTTAATCAGGACTCCTAATTCTTATCACGGAGACGTAACGCGTGGTTTAACAAAGATGATTCGGTCTTATAGAATAATATAGTGTCAAGTCCTTCGTGTAAATGACGTAAATCCCGATATTGGGTAAAGGAGTTAAACCGTCGTCTTGAGAGTCCCGTCACAAAGACAAAATTTAAGTTCAAAATCTGTAGTACTCGAACGAATTTTTTTTTTTAAAAAAAAGACAAAAGTAGTCAAAAACTAACTAGGGGTGACTTCTAAGAAGAACGTACATTATATCTCGTTGTAATTGAGTAAGGTATTTCCTGGTATAACATTTATAAAATCCGAAAGATCCGGAATCTTAGAAACAGTGTTGATGACTTGTTATGTTGCCACTGTATTACGTCGGTATCTACTTACTTAAACCAAAATACAAGGTCATTTTGAAATAAAAATTTTCGTCTATCGTCCACTCTTTGACCGTGTACTCAATCAAACGGTCGGTGACTAAAACTTTTAGTTTATGAAGATGTCTATACACACACACACATACACACACACACTCTCTCTCTCTCTCTCTCTCTCTCTTTACCGTCAAGAGACAACCAGTAGGGGGTGGAAGTCAATGTCAACTGAGAATACCTTAAGTGGGGGTGTAGTTATACAAATATAATTATGTAAAATTCGTGATCGATAACTGAAGGACGACACCAAAAGTTCCTAAATCTAGAGAAAGGAGGAAGTCGGAGACCCAGTATATACATGGGAGAAATAGAGAAGACAGAAGGATTATACGAACCCAGTCTAAATCTACTCCACTTGTAAATCACTAACAATAAAACCGATACTCAGTAAATCACTTACAAATAACGAAAACAAAAAGTCATATTATAAAGATGAATATCAAACATTAAAAATACAAATAAAACAACTAACAGACACATGAGATACATTTTGGTTTAAGGAGTAACCAAAGACTTTAGTAGAGTTCTATAAATTATTGTGATCCATAAGACTTATATTTAGATTTAAGGGACAGTGGTAGGACCCGTAAACCTAAAGGACAAAGAGTATAGGTACGGAAGGAGTGAGAAAAACAAAGGAAGGAGTAAATCACCTCGGTCATCGAAGAAGGTCGAACCGAACACCCTCTGATGTAGGGCGGAAATGAAGTCACAATAAGTGAAAGACAGAGGACACAGAGACATAGGTTCACAGAAGGAATATTCCTGTGACCAGTATTATCTAAATTTCGGGTAGGATTTGGTCATACGACAGGAGAATTAATATAGACGTTACGGGAACAAGGATAAAGTTTGATCCTAGTACAAAAGTCAAAGAACAATCCATATTTTAAACTCCCATTATGGTAAACTGGGTTCTATTTTTTCCATTAATCCGTTGTTCACTAGGATCGTGTCCTAAACGTGGTCCAGATTTCAACAAAAGACTCACTAAAAATGGATCTATTTAAGAGGTTTGTCTTATCCAAAGTTCGATAATAGAACGAAAGGGAATCCATGAGTAGACACAATTAATGACCCTCCTTTTATCGGAATAACCCGATAATTGTTATTCCCATTTATATTTCTACAAATTTTAAATATCGATACGAAAGTGTATGATTACCTTAAAAATGCACGAAGTCCCTCACAAATAACTTATGGTCGATAATAGTCAATAACAAAATCCGTAATCCAGATGTCCTTACACCTTCTGTTTCAGGGACGGAGAATACTACACTACATTTACCACTACTTTTCACAACACAATTAAGTCTATTGTAAACTCGTCTCTGGACTTATGTTACTTTACTAGTCGGTTCATCTCTTCTTGAACGTTTCCCTATCGAATTCGTAGTCTTCCGTCATTTCGAAAGTTTTCTTGGGTATTCCTTCATCGTACTAGACCAATGTAAATTTGAAGTGACACTGACGATATACCTTTTATCAGACACCTTCTTGTTTTCGGTCACCTCTTACTGGTCAATACCCGAATGACGCAACCAGGTCCACTCTCCACAATCACTAAACCAGTTTCCTTTATTCGTCTTTACCACTAATCACTGACCAAGACCTATCTAAAACGTCTGCTTTAGTGTCGTAAACGACTTCCTAAATAGCACTCGACACTTCTTTCCTCTTTGCATTACCTTCTTAGTACTCAAAATCGGGAATTGGTGGTCTTTTTAATTTGAATATAGATTATTCTACCTTTTTCCAAATTTCAAAGTCCTCTTTTAGTGTCTTAAAAGAAAATTGTACAGTTCATCCATCAACCTATATACTCAGGTCTCTAGTTCAATCTCGAACTCCATCTTTAAACCTTCAAAGTTGGTGTCTACTATAAATAAATTTCATCAGACTTGATACTTAAAAGAGTCACTTATTTATGATACATACACACACAGACACACACAGACACATATGTGTGTCTGTGTGTGTATATATAGTAATATACATATATTAGGGTAAGCCAGTAGTAGTTTGTAGATGTTTCACAACAGATATTCGGTCCGTGACCACTTTCCAAGACTCTTACTTTATCACCATAATCAGTAAGTTGTATTTTTATATATCATAAACTATTGAAATCCAGAGACCATTTACCTTGAAATCCGCAATATAATCAGTACCTAACATAGTGGGTCGACTCATGATTATACCATGAACTAAGAAAGTGCAATCAAATCATAAGATATGATCTAAAAGTTTGAGAAACTGACGTCCTAGATATAATATGAAAAATTATATAGTGTGCACTACGGATGGTGTTAAGACCCTGTTATAATTAATGAGCTTCTTATAAACAATTAACTAATGTATTAAAATTGACAGTTCTTGTCATCATAAAAAAAGTCGTACAATAGAAATCTTACGTAATATGTCCATTCAATGGATCAATCTTATAATTGTTTAAAGACAAGGGACTGAGAATTGAAAGTTTTTAATATTACTCAACGTAAAATAAGTGAAGAATCATCACAATCAAAAATAAGGGTACACAAATAATAGAGTTAAACGTCGGACTAAGCTGACGACGACTTTCTCGTCAACGATCTGATCGTCACGTGGGAGAAGACTTCTTTTTTTAACTACACGATTTTCCATACTTAATTTACTGAATTCGGTAAAAGTCATTTATTAAACTTATTTACCGGTAAGTAAATAAATGAAAATACTAAAAAAAATTGAAAACTCCTAGAAAATGTAATATTTACAGGAAAGTTTACGAAGGTTTACATCCTTTGATGGACTTTTAAAAAATATAGATTTTTTAAGACGTAAAAAAGATTTAAGGATTTAAAATATTTAAGAATTTTATGTATTATGAGTATCATTATAATTTATGTTCACTGAAAGATTTATAAAACGATACAAATCAGTGAGTCAACACAGGTTGAGAGGCTGGGGTACCTGACATCGGACGGTCCAAGGAGATAGGTACCTCTAAGAGTTCCGTTCTTAGGACTTCATCCAACGGTACGGGAGGAGGTCTCCTAGAAGGGTTGGGTCCCTAGTTTGGGTACAGAGGGCGTAACGTCCGTTTAAAAAAAATGGTAGACTCGGTGGTGCCTTCGGGAAAGATTTATAACTACATTAAGTATAATAATTAATGGAACGGTAAATCAGTGTATTAAAATAAATACAAATATATAATATTTTATATTATTTTCTTGATTTACGAAGACTGTGTCTAATCTTCTATTAATAAAAATACGGACTTTCGTGTTAAATATTATGGGACGTTAACATAATTATGTAATAACGATATCTTTAATTTTAACAGTAAAATAAGTAAATATAAGTCACTTCAAAAATGACAAGAATTATAGTATGTACTTTCTTATTTAAATTAAAATCTCTAAATTTTACCTATGGAGACTCGTAAAGTATTTACAAGACCAAAAGATTTTCAAATTATCTCAAGAAACACTTAAATGTGGATAATATATATGCAATAAATTTAAGGTTAGTAAGACAATTCATAAAGGTTTATTAAATTCTTTATGCCATGATTTTGTCACTAAAAAAAAAAATAATAAACAAAGTCACGACTTTGTTCAGTACACGACAAAGAGAACGTCGACGACAGTTTAGGAAATTTCTACGTTCTGTTTTACAACAACTTCAATTCAGTAGTTTGTCACGAAGTCTTCTTTTAGTAAGGTTCCTGTGAAACACAAGTTTACTACTACGGTCATTCAATGTCGTACTTCCTTGATAATAGGTACTTGTTTTTCTCTTCCTTCGGTTTTATAACCGTTTCTTTGGTTATTTATTAAGTTTTCTTTTTTATCGGTTCTACCTAGTACCTGGGTTTCGTTACCTGTAGGGTTTAAGAGATAGTTTCGGAAGGCTTTTTCTAAGACGTCGAGGGAGTCGTAGGGTCTTCTGTGGAAGACTGGGGTTTTACTTTCGTAATTCATTTTGGTTTTTTTACTTTCTCAGGTCATCGAGTGAACTACAACTGTCACTACCTCTTCTTGTCTTCCTTATAAAACTACTATCGTGTCTTCTTTCCAAAATGTTTGTCAGAAGGTACAGACTCCTATCACTATCACCACTACTGAAGAAGTAACCCTTTCAGTTTGCCCGTGCTTTCTTCCTTTCATCAACAGTAAAGAGTCTATTCCTTGTTTTGGGGGGGTTTTTTAACAATGAACTTCTTCTATTTGAACTTTGGGTAGTTTTAAATGTTTTACTATTTTTGTTCGGTGCATGTCTCCGTTCCTCCAAACTTAGTCACAAAAAGGTCAGAAATAGACCTAGATTTTCGGAACTCTCCATTCTTATAAAAAAAGTAAGACTTTATTAATAATTAAGAATTAAACACTTTCCATACTTTATAGATGTGTAGGACTGTAACTTTACCGACAGAGAGTATGTATTAAGATCAAACTTGTGTTAAACAGAAATCTGAACCGGGAGAGGTTGAAATATAACCTCATTATAAATGTTTATATGCAATACTATTACGGTTTAAGAAGGTCGGAGTAGTCTTTTACCCTATTATATCTATTTATTAAATAGATTATATTACAGATCGATTAAATTCACATAAGGAAGTGATAGTTTCAAAACTTTGAAAACTCAATTGAAAACCACTTTTGAAAACTTTTACAGAGTACATAAAGTGAAACATTTGTCTTGAAAGACTTTTCTGACACCACTTAAAACAAAACAAAACAAAAAAGAGAACAACTGGATCTGTTAATAACATTTTGTTAATAAAATATGTAAAAGGACAAAGTCATATATTCCGACGAACGAACGGGATTGTGGTTCACAGAGGTCTGACGAAAGATAAACCAACACGAATATGAACCACCAGTAGGAATAGGGAAGACATTAGTGACGAAAAAGGTCGACAAAACAACATTTAGTTATCCAAATTAAAGTAAACATTAAGATTACAATCCGCCATAGAAATGTAAAATCTTATTTATAGTACCAATCGATAGAAGAAGTCATTTGTTGAAAAAGATATTATTTATCCAATCCGTATTAAAAATTATTTTGTCTTTTTTCACTACAACTTTAAAAGGGTCTTTCATTCTCATACCTTTTCTATCTATTCGGTAGAAACTTCGGCACTTTTAATAATTTAATCAGGAACATCGAGGGTTGAGACGGAAGTTTTCTAAATAAAAAAAAGGAGTGAACTTTTAACGTATGGTGATAGGGAAAGAAAAGGGGTTTTAACAATTGAATTAAAAACAATGTACACTAAGTAACGAGGTTATTCTTCTAAAAACTTGAAGAAACAGATCTATCAAGAGTTCGTAGGCTCCATTGGTTCTGTCTTATAAAATATCGGTCTTCAGTGCTATTCCTACAACTCTCCTTCTAAGGATGTATGAAGACATCACTATGAGACGAGTCAGCACAGACTGAGACGTTGGGGTGTCTGACATCGGGTGGTCGCAGGGGACAGGTACCCGAAGAGGTCCGTTCCTATGATTTTCCCCGACGACTAGGGATGAGGTCTCCTAGAAGGGGTGGGTTCCTAGTGTGGGTAAAGAGAACGTAGAGGACGTAACCGTCCACCTAAGAAGTGGTGGAAATGATCACGGTGGATCCTTCAGGTATCACTATAACCCTAGATTGTCTGGAAACTACATCGATCTTGTACCCCAAAAGTATTAAAAAATTAACAAAGATCACCCCCTCCATTTCCTCGTACTATCAAAAATTTCACTCAAAATAGTTGTAAAAATACAACAGAAGAATTTCAGTCTCCTAAATAAAGTTATAATTTATAGGATTACCACAAAAAGAAGAAAATCTTTAGTGTTTCTTGTCCAAGGTTCTCCGTTTTGAGACCCATACATGATTATTGATGGACTGAAAGTGTATGTCAACTCGTCAAGGAAAGGCTTCTCCTTTCTTCTTTTTGAGACCAACGACTGAACAATAAATCAGTACTTCAGCATAGACTCTGGAAACACAGACTCAGAAAACATTGGGGCACCTGACATCGGACGGTCCGAGGAGACAGGTATCCTAAAGGGTCCGTTCTTATGACCTCACCCAACGGCAAAGGAAGAGGTTCCCTAGAAGGGTTCGGTCCCTAACTTGGACACAGAGGACTAAGAATTGGTGACTCGGTGGTCTCTTCGGACCAACGAACCATCAGACTTATTCAAGACACGGGTGTCTTTACTTTTATCTCGTAGAACATTAATAGTCATATCAAAAAACAAAACAAAATAAAATACACCCAAAAATTGAGAGAGACAAGACGGCCATCCTTTCTATGTCTGTGTTGCATAGTCATTATAACTCAGACTAAAGTCAAGTCAAGTGAGTGAGTCAGTAGACTGAGAAACGCCGGGGTACCTGACGTCGTGGGGTCCGGAGGGACAGGTAGTCGTTAAAGGGCCTCAAATGAGTTTGAGTACAGATAACTCAACCACTACGGTAGGTTGGTAGAGTAGGAGACAGTAGGGGAAGAAGGTGGAAGTCAGAAAGGGTCGTAGTCCCAGAAAAGATTACTCAGTCAAGAAACGTAGTCCACCGGTTTCATAACCTCAAAGTGGAAGTCGTTGTCAGGAAGGTTACTTATAAGTTCTGACTAAAGGAAATCCTACCTAACCTAGAGGAACGTCAGGTTCCCTGAGAGTTCTCAGAAACGGTTGTGGTGTCAAGTTTTCGCAATTAAGAAGTCGTGAGTCGAAAGAAATATCAGGTTGAGAGTGTTCGTAGGTACTGTTGACCTTCTTGGTAGCGAAACTTATCCAACTGGAAATAACCGTCCCATTACAGAGACGAAAAATTATACGAGAGACCCAATCAGTATCGAAAAGAAGGTTCCTCCTTCACTTCACTTCACTTCAGTGAGTCAGCACAGGCTCAGAAACACTGGGGTACCTGACATCGGGTGGTCCAAGGAGGTGGGTACCCTAAGAGGTCCGTTCTCATGACCTCACCCAACGGCAAAGGAAGAGGTCCCCTAGAAACGTTGGGTCCCTAGCTTGGGTCCAGAGGGTGTAACATCCGTCTGCGAAAACGTTCACAGAAAATTAAAGTATCGACGTCAATGGTAGACGTCACTAAAACCTAGCGGGTTTTATTTCAGAGAGTGACATAGGTAACAAAGGGGTAGATAAAGGGTACTTCACTACCCTGGTCTACGGTACTAGAATCAAAAGACTTACAACTCGAAATTCGGTTGAAAAAGTGAGAGGAAAAAGTGAAAGTAGTTCTCCGAGAAATCAAGAAGAAGTGAAAGACGGTATTCCCACCACAGTAGACGTATAGACTCCAACAACTATAAAGAGGGTCGTTAGAACTAAGGTCGAACACGAAGTAGGTCGGATCGTACAGTGTACTACATGAGACGTATACTCAACTTTATCGTCCCACTGTCATATGTCGGAACTGTATGAGGAAAGCGTTAAACATTAGTCAGACAACAAGGTACAGGTCAAGATTGACAATGAAGAACTGGACGTATGTCTAAAGGGTCCTCCGTCCGTTCCACTAGACCATAAGGGTAGAGAAAGTCTTAAAAGGTGTCAAACAACATTAGGTGTGTCAGTCCGAAATCACATCAGTTATTTCGTCTACAAAAAGACCTTAAGTAACCAAAAAAGTACTAGGCTACCTACAACCGTCAAACTAGAGACCAAGGAGACGGAAAAGATTTTGGTCGAACTTGTAGACCTTCAAGTATCAAGTGTATGACAACTTTGGACCGAACCTCTTAAAACTCGTAATGAAACGATCGCACACTCTACTCACGTTAACACGTCATTAAACTTGTAAGAAACCGTAACGGAAAGAAACCCTAGTCTTACTTTTGACTGGAAAAGGTCAGGACACCGGTGACGACTCAAAAGATTTAAACGACTGTATAACTCACGTCGTGAAAGTGTCGTAGTAGAAAATCCTAAACTTTTTCGAGTCAACCTTAAGGTGGTGGAGGCGATCGAAACAAGCATCACTACAAAGGATTCCGGGTGAACTGAAGCGTAAGGTCCTACAGACCGAGAGCCACTTACTAGTGTGGCAACACCAATAGACCCAGTACTTCTAGGAAAAACATGTCAAGAAGACACATAAGAACGGTGGAGAAGAATTATAGAAGACGAAAACAATCCAGGTATGACAAAGACAGGAAATAACACGGGTAGAAACGTACTTTACAAGGGAACCATAGAGATTAAAAGAACTTCTGTAGAGATCGGAAAAGGTAAGACAACAAAAGGAGATAAAGAAACGTACCCAGTGACTCCTTCCAAAAGTATAGAGAGGCACGACAAGAAACCTTGAGACGTAAGTTTACCCATATAGAAAGGAAGAGAGGAAACGGAAGACGAAGAGAAGAAACGTAAAAACTCTCTCGGTATGGAAATGAGAATAGAGACGAGGTCCCGATGTAGAGACATCCAGAAATGATGAATTTTAGAAAGAGGTAGAATAGAGAGTGTCAAACCTCAGGTTTCCGAAAAGATTTGGAATTTACGGGTTATTAGACATGGGACAAAAGGGAAAACATAGACGGACACTTAACCGGTCAAAAAAGGACTTGAGAAGAGAAAAAGAAAAATCATGAAACGGTTTCTCGGTAGTCATGTGATTAGAAAAATAAGAAAGGTCTGTGAATGGAACACGACGTTAGGTCTTCGTACATCGAACGAAGGGTTCAAAATTGATCGTTGTCAAAATGGAAAAGGATTGTGTATCCTATGAGTGAACATTATGTATCCTATGAGTGAACATCGGAATCTATAGCAAAGGAATGGTGGATGATGTCTTGACATTTTAGGTACGGTGTAAAAATACAATAAAATTACTGACATATTTCAGTAACTATTTATGCACCGGAATATAAGTGTTTATGTCTTATCGACGTTTAAATTTTTAAGGGTGTAGAAGGATTATTCTTCTGGGTTCATCTTGCACAACAAAAATGAATCGAATATTTAAATACTATAAATTAAATAGGTAAATAAAAGTGTACGTTCATACGAAATGTATCAAAAATTTTATGTACAGTCAAATCTTTATGATAGAATAAGTTTAAAATCCAATGTACTTTACCAAAGTAAATTGTAAAATTAAGAAGTAAGATAGTGATCTCCGTGAGAACCTCATAATATTGTCTAAAGATCTCGTGCACACTAAACATGTTCTATACCCTACAAAACTTAGACACACGTCACTAGAAACCTTTACAATAGGGTTAAGATGTGAACAAAGTTATTGTAATACTGTAAACGAAAAATTCTAGAAATTTTCCGAAGAACTGTTACTACCGATTGATCGTCACCTCTTTAATACGTAGGGATCCTGACTAATTATTTAACCATAATTTAAAAAACGGAACAGAAAGACTAGGATATTTATACGTAACTAAGTCAGGAAGGTCCGGACATACAGAGGGTCATGAAACAAGTTTTATTCTATTATCTTCAAAGAGTATTACTTTCTCCACTCGATCTAATGTTTAACGGTGGGAGGATAAACCACCTATTGAAATACCAGTCTTTCTTGTTACAAAATTTAAACTCATCTATAACGTCAGTGTTTAAAAAACAAGTCATTGTCTTCTCTCACCTTAGTTAATTATCGGGAAATTTATCGAGTGGGTAGTTGTGACAACTTAAGTTATAAAATCAATTTTGTACACTCAAAAGACCGACGTAACGAGGTGTGTGTCTATAGTATGCGGTTACTTAGTATAAGGAAATTTTTATGTTTTATGAGAGGAAAATTTTAAAACAAAGGAATACACAACAGACCTGACACAAAGGAAAAAATTACAGTTACATTTTTCTTGTCGTATATGATCCTCCGTACGTTGTTTGTAGATAACTGTTGTCTTTCGCACACAGGGTTCTAAGTGACCGGTATACACATAAAGTTGAAGTTTCAAGGGTCATCCCGAAGCTAAAAAATTGTCAAACTCCATAAGATGGATTCATTTTGATTTAAAGAAGGAATTTATGACCAAACTCTTCTATTTTACAAAAACAGAGCATACGATAAATACATATCTGAATCAAAAGTAATTAAAACAAAAGAGGACGTCTAAAAGTCGTGTAACTTGGAGTCTAGTTCTCAGTCAAATTATTCTTTCGTGTTTCTCCTAAACTTTTATGTTTTGTCTTTAGTGTCGACGGAGAAGTAGGAAGTACCCTTCGGTCGGCCGCCGCTTTTCTTGTCGTTAGGTTTTAACGACACAAAGTCCCCTTTTTTTAATGGAAACTACTAACTTGTCATGATATAAAACCAGTTGAAGAGACAGATTTAAACTAAAAGAAGAATAAAAAATTTGATCGAGTAATAATTTTATATATAAATTCATTCAGAGACTTACCCAATATCTGTACTCAACCAAAACAGAAATAAAAAAATTCACACAAGCACAATGCAAATTCGAAGACATCTAGTTCATGTATGAATTAAAACTTATACAGATCTGACAACAGGGAGATATTTTCTTAAACCTCTACTATCGATAGAGTCTAAAAGAGTAAACCAAAAAAGTACTTCATATAAAGTGATACAGTCGAGACACAAAGAAATGAAACTTTTATTTACAACTCACTATAAACTTTATTATTACGTTTTTATACTCCTTTCACATCGATAAATTTTGTCTGATAAAAATGACCTTCAATGAGGACAATCGTTTTGATTCTACTATTGAAAATAATACCCATATGTCTATTATTCCATATATTCATTTATAATCAAAAATAATATCAAAATTAATAAACACTAAAAAATCAAAAACTGACAAATTTTATCAAAGTCCCTTTAAAAACCTAAAATGCAAATCAGTAAACCCGTCGTAAGTACAAGTTTACAACGTTGGTTGGTTTTTTTACCAAAATGACGTATATTTTAAAGACAGTTTAGTATTTATATATTGTATGATCTGGACACAAGAAATATCTTTGTCAAAAACTCCTTAGTATCCAAACCTTAAATGTTCTCGTTTAAGACTTCCTCTATACTAATGTCTTCGTAAAAGTGACTATCGATTCGTCTCCAATATTGAGTGACTTCTTCCCTGACGAATTATAAAGTATCATGACAATAAATTTTCCCTTTGTCTTAAAATTTTTAGGGAAGTTTACAAAGTGAAGAACGATGACCCTCTTTAATTTCAAGAACCAATTGATTCATTACGATCGATTTAAGATAAAAAAGATACGTAACTAGGATAATTACTACTATTTTTCGAAAGACCACCATCTTTAAGTCCTTAAGACCTTTCAGTAAAAATAGAAAAAGTTTCCGAATTCTCAAATCTATTGATTTCGTCATCTTAAGTTCTCCAATATACCTTTCTTTTAATAAAAACGACACAATTTACGTTTTAAACAAAAAATTCAAACAAATGTCAATGTATGTTTTAATACAGTTTAATTAAACTTAACTTTCAAATTAATACTTTTTGATGAGGTTCTTTCAACTTTTTATTACAAAGATAGGGATGGGTCTAAATCGGTTCGGTACTCCAACTCTCGTGATAAACAGTTGGGTCGTGAAGATTGGGATTGAAGTTCCTCAATCCCAAACTGATGTTTCCATCTTCTTTCTCCGGTGTGTTCTGATGAGTGAAGACTGTGGTTGACGTCCAAACCTCTAACGTCCCCTCCCGAGGGGTTTATGACCGTCTAAGTTTTTAAACGAACGTCTTGAGTGACTTTGGACAATATAAGGATCAATGTCAAGTAATATGTCAAGTCGCTGACTTGTTGTTGTCTATCAACTAATGTTCATTTCTCATGTCTAATATTGGTCGGTTCCCTTCTCTACGTATCCCGTTTCAGACACTCCGAAGATTTTCGTTTCAAAGATAACAGGAGGTCAACGTAATGGTAGGAACGTAGTTATACGCGTCACAACGGTTAGACTTTTCGAGTGACCTCAAAATCACAGGTCTTAAAAATAATATAGAAAGTATATATCTGTACCAGTCAACTAACGGGTACACTACCAAAGTCTACGTAACTATTATAGTATACTGGGCTTCTGAGTAGGATTTACTCCAGAAAAAATCACGTCGGTTGGGGCCGAGATTTGTTCCTGTGAGGATAGTCCATACTATATCTCACGGAGTACTTCGACTTCCGTTTCCGTCAAAGAGAGAAACCCGTTCCGGTCTAAGAAATGATGTGTCGTAGGCAGTGGGTTTAAGGGGGTGATAATTGTAAAAAGACATAGATGAAATAGAAACCGAACGTATGAGGGAAGAGAGGAGGAAAAAAGGAAGGAAAAGAGGAGAGAGAGGAAGGAAAAAATATTAGAAATAACGAAGTAGAGAGAAAAGGAGTAAAATAGGCAGAGAGAGGTAGACGAGAGAAGGAGAATAGAAAAATAGTAAAGAAGAAAAAGAGATGGGACAAATATCGGAAAGAGATTTTTGTTTCATTAAGAGACAAGAAAACATAATGGTGTCAAGTCAATAGTTTTTAATCCTAAAACGGTTAACAGGGTCACAGAAAAATGTTCGTTGCCTTTTTAGGTCGTAGTTCGGAATGTAGGTCAACAGTGGAATGTAAGTCAATAGAGAGAAACCAACCTTTGTCATGGAGTCAGACAGAATCCTAAAGTACTGTAACTGGAAAAAGTTTTCACGTCTAGTCAATAAAACGTCATAGGAAAATAAACCCGAACAGATTATAAGTGTAAAAGTATAAGTTCAATACGTGAAAACCGTCTTTACAACGTCTTTCTTACAACGTAAACAGGACAACGTAGTATAGACTCCAATCCACTACTACAACTATACCGACCCGGAAATGACCACTACAATTGAGACGAATAAACAAAATTCACCATAACTATGTCAAAAAGGTGACGTCCTAATGATAAAAGAGAAACAGTACTTATTAATAGAACACCCCTCTATGAAACTCTGACACACTTTGACAGAACTTTGAAAGTACGTGATCAAAATTGTAAGTAAGTATTAAGAATAGACTTTATTAATTACGATATCATCAAATTTAATAATAAAAAAATAAAGTGACAAAAAAATGTGAATAATCTACCGAAAAATCTTATTCCCTCTTAGAATGTAAAAGAAGATAATTAACTCGAAAATTTACATAAAGTCATAATAGAGTACCCATGAAGAGAAAAGAGGAAAAGATAATAAAAAAAATAATTAACCGATAAAAAATAAGTAAAATAGTTAATAACCTAATATTCTAAATAATATCATATGTAGAGTTCATCATAAATATGGTGAAATGAATGCCCGGTTTGTGGAATGACATCATTTACAGTGTAAAGAGGGGTTCGAAAACATGATAACAAATATATGTAAAACGAAGATGTAAATTGGGACATCACGTAACAATAAGTAAAATGATTTTAAAGACACATAGTACAAATACAAAAAGAGAGGAAGGACCTTGTAATTATCGACAAAATTACTGGAACAGACGTCACTAAGAAAACCCCGTCAAACATGGTTGTTCCATATAAACCGTAACAGATCTCTAAAACTCACAGTGTAGACCTTTACTACAACGTAGATCACCTATATCCGGACCCTACGACGATTTATAAGACAATATATACGTTCTTTATTAATAGTGTGGGTCTTAAAGTCGTTATGGTTCATATTTTAGAACCAGACCCCGAGTAAACCACGGTGACGGCTCCGTAATGATAAGATTCTTAAGACGGATTAAGAAACAGACAATCCTCTAAAAAGACAACACAGGCCACTTTCGTCTGACATGGACTGGACACAATCCTACAAAGGTGATTAAGAACAAATCACTGAAAAAAGGGGACTGGGATAATCTAAGAAGTATATGAAATACGTCTAGTCAGACTATACTAACTAAAGTTCCTTAGTAACATATCTGGAGGTCTCGTGAATGAGGAGAGACACGTAGAGAAAGGAGAAACAAAACGGAGTGTTTAAGATCAGTGTATTTGGATGGATTTGAAACTTGACAGAGGATTCATTTCGATAACCCGATAAAACTACAGGGAAGGATAACGTTATATTAAACCTTTGAGAAGTTAGTCACTCGACACGTGAATATCGTGAGTAAACACAAAAGAGAGTCCATAATCATAGGACATGACGAGAAACAGGTAACGGACTTTGGAAACAAAGCTTAGACAAAACAGGCCAAAAGATCAAATTATATCTTTTTATTTAGATTAAGGACAATAAAACATTACCATTCTTTATCTTCAAGAAATATAGTTACGAACCACATAGGAATGAAACCAATTACCTTCGGGGAAGTTCAACAAAGGACACCAAAAAAACCGTACATTCAGGAAAGACATCATCACTCCTTCCACCAAAGAATCAAAGGTGTTATATAAATAAAAGAGTCGGGGTCTCATGTGTCTTCAAGTAAAGTTTTAACGACCAACTATGGAGACATTTTGTGTTCAAATAATTGCTTTGATTAAATACAAACTCCAAGAAAAAAGAAATGGGACTCCCGTATACCAAAGTTTTGATTCAAACGTTCAATAGACCCTATAACAATCGTTTTCACCGACTGATTCCTGTAGGTTCTTAATGGAAAGAGGAAATTTTCGTCACCTCTTTCGACAGGTATCACAGTCTTAACTACAAAAGTCTTGACGTTTTAATTGGTTTTCGAATGATTCCCAACAATAAATAATTTTTACCGACTTTGAACTATCTCATAGAAACACTGTAAAATTAAACGAGATAAGAGTAGGGGGTAAGGGGTTCAGGTACCACAGAATTTTTAGTCGTCGGGTGTTAGTACTACTTTTGGACGTCGGACTGTCTATGACCTCCTCGGTCTTTTTCTAACCTTGAAAAAGTTTCTGTGTAAGGGATTCTTAATAGAAATAAACTGGTCATTACATCATGTGACCTTCTGGGGTACCGTTAAGACAGAAATAGATTGAACCGATTCTCGAACGGGTTACACTTTTCGGAAAAAGGACTCTAGTGAAAAACTTTAGTCTCCGTTAACAAATTGTAGTGTCGAAGGGTTCCGTCACTTATTCAACCACTTCTGTCTTCAATTAGTTTGTCGAATTTTCCTTCAGACCTTTTAAGTGACAGGAATCCTTGAAACTTTTCAAAACTGTATAAAGGACCTTAATTCTTTCGGTACACTTACTGTCCTAATACACGTGCAAGTCCTTTCACAACTCTTCCGGGATTTGGGAGTGAAGACCAACTGAAACCCTCGAGATGTATTCGCCCTTCACTACTGATCACACCTTAACAGTTGAAGGACCGGTCCACAACTTCCACATGGGGTTGTGTGTATGCCCGAGAGTTGTTTCAATCACTTCATAGTCAAGGTCCGTAATTCCCTTAGAAGCAGGTCAATAATCGTATGGTCATTCGTTTACTTCGTCTCTGAAATCACCGGTATATGTTGTTTCTTATGTCTAAAGTGTTTTTATCAATTCTTTTCAGTCATCTGTTTGTCGTTGTTTTTTATCGTTGTTGTTTGGGATTCCTCTTCTCTTATAGACTAAAGATCTCAACGTTGTATATAATAATAAATTTTACAGATCAAAAGTTGTCTTACAACATTGTGTACGTGTTGCATACCGAGTATATGTTCCTCTTTTTTGCTAGATATCTTTGACAGGGTTTATCTGGGTTTGAAACTTAAATAAACTCCTTTTGAAGTTTATCCGATAAAATTCACACAAGTTTCTTGTTTTCCTTTGTTATAGATTTTCAGATTCTCTTTCAAACTCCTGATAAGAATAGTTTATCTCTTATAGTCATTACTCTATCTTTAATGTTTCTTCTTTCTTTTTTCAAATACTTAACTTTTGATGTAATAAATTTGTTTACAGTCGTCTTCCCAAGCTGTCATGTATACTCGTCAATCCTTCCCAACTGACTTCGAGTGTTAACTAGTTAACTCTAATAGGTCAATCTCCTTGTCTCCCTTTTATTTATTACTTTCAATTATCTGAGAACTTCTGGGTACCCCTATGATAGTTCATACAATTATATCCGTATTATTCTCAGATTATGCTGGGGTGTAAAGGTTAGTATCAACACATGGGGGTTCTCTTAACTTTTGTATAAATTTCCCTTTTTTTTAACTTACGTTTACAAGTACTCTCGTAATAAGTATTATCTCTTTTTCTCCTTTCTTGGGTTTATAGGTAGGGGACTACTGACCTATTTACCATATATGTACGTCACCGTATAATGACTCGGTAATTTTTTCTCACTTCATAACTATGTATAACACTGTACCTACTTAATCTCAAGACAAGACAAATAAACTTTACAGATCTTATCCATTTAGGTAACTCTAGTTTTCATCTAATCACCGACTCTTCCCGACTCCCCCTCTCCTTATCCCTCACGGACAATTACCTACACTGTCAAGAAGTTCCTGACCTACACAAGACTTTAACCTATAACATCACAACCAAGGTGTTGAAACACTTATATGTTTTTAGGTGACTTAACACACGAAATATTCCTATGTATAATGACATACACTTAATATAGAGTAAAAAAATTATTATTTTAAAATGGACCCAATCACATAAAAAAAGGGGGTCAGAAGAAGGAAGGTATATCATGAAGTAAACTTTACGTAAAATCAAGTTTATGAAGACTAACATAAAATAAAATTCCTAATAAAAGATATAGGAACCATTAACATAAATGAAAAAAGAAATACATACACTTTACAATTATAACAAGACATACAATTTCGAGGTATTTTGTTATATGAGTCTCTTCACCGTCGAGGTGAGAAGTTTAACAAATAAAGGAAAAGTGGGGTTGGGGAGGGAGGGGTACATCTATTAGTCGGAGTAAACAGGACACAAAAATAAACGTCTAATTGTTTATACATAAAAAAAATAAAGGGGAAAGAATGTATTTTTAATTGTAAAAGACTTACGAAAATATTAGGAACGAAAGAAGTAAATTTTGACAACCCAACCAGGTTTTCAAGTAAACAAAAAAAAGGTATTCTACCGAGATCAATCACGAATCAACAGAAATTGTAACAAGTCTTGTTAAAACAATCTAAGATAACACTGTCGACAGTATAGTCGTACGTAATTTTTGGATTGTTTTAACCACTTAAAAACATATCGGTAAAATTATAACTTCTACGCCCCTTTCGTTGTAAAAACCGTATAATACGAAATAATAAAGTTCTTTCCATTTTTGTTGATTACCAACTGTTTCAAAGTAAGACCTGTAAAAAGTGACTTGTTAGGAGGTACCAGAAGCCCATCTGGTCAACTTCACTATCGCTAGTTTATCTCTGTAATTAACTCTTATTAGTTATAAAATGGTGTGTCCTCTATCGGTTGTATGGGTCTTATAGGTTGAGTTCACAACTTTTATTAAACGTGGTTGAACCGGTTCAATTAGAGAAACTGCAAACCCAAGGTGTATTCACTTTTTTGGAAGAACTGATATAAAGACGTACGTTAAGGGATGAAGTTTCATTACTTTTACAAAACAAAAATTTTGTTTAACACTATTCGCTAATTTTCACTTACGACATATTATAACATCTTGTCTTCCCTAGAACCCCGTTCGTCTTACTTGGTAGTTGGTGTGGTGTCCGGTTTGAAATATGTTTCTTCCACTACAACACATATACCACACTAACCTTCCCTCAGGAGAATACTCGTAGAAGACCTTTTAGTTTACTAATAAAGGTTGTTCATAACGAGGGTCAATCTGGTTGACTTTCGTGAGTCACTTATCACAGACCTTAATCAGTTGTCTTTTACGTATTAGTCGAATGGTATTCTGACGTATAAAGAAACTACTGGTCTATTTTTGACAATTTCGGGTCGACCTTTCAAGCCTAAGTAGATGGTAAAAGTGGTCTGTAACGTGGAAGTGTACAGGTCAATAAAGTCAGAAATGTTTTAAGAGAATTACGTTTTTCGAAGTCAAAGGATCTTCTGACTTTTCCGTGGACCTTGTCAACAAACGAGTTTTTCTCTCTTTCAAAACCCTACTACTTACTGTTTCAACGGACTTTTTACGGTCTTTCATCACCTTGTTGTATCACTTACACAACAAGTTAGTTCAAGAACCACGTTTACTTTTTACACAGAATAAAAATCAATTTTTGGTTTCCGGTTGGGTTGTATAAGACCTTTAGTGATGTCTAGACAGGTATCTCCAGAAGGAAGAAATTTTGATTACTGATAGTGTCTTATCTTTACCTGTATCTATGTCTCTTGTTCGATCACCAATGGTTCCCCTCTCTCCACACCCTCCCCGTTCTATCCACTTCCCCTAATTCTCCAAGTTTGACGATCCATGTTTTTTCATAGCTCCTACATCAAGTGTCGTGGACCTTGTACCGGTCCACACAATCTCCCCGACATAGGTGACAACGAACGAGACTTCTGTCTTAGTGTCGGACTCCTTTCGATCACCAAAGATCTTCGGAAGACAACTGTAGGTCCTTCTTTTACCCTTAGAGTCCGGATGATGAACTTTTTTGACTTAAGACGATTGTTGGAGTTACTCGGTACCTTTCCTAGGATGGGCTCACGGAGATTTCTCCTTGTGTCGGGACGACCGACAGACTAAAATCGGGTAACTCTGCGTACAGTCTGAAATCTTGATAAACTACAAATAAAAACAAATTCGGTAATGTCTTATCTTTGTCGTAGTGTGTAGTAACTCATCTACATAAATAAGTGAGTGAATAGATACTCGGAACCTCTTCCTTTATCGTTGGGTGAGGTCACAAGAACGGACCTCTTAGGGTACCTGTCTCCTCAGACCGTCCGAGGTCAGGTACCCCAGCGTTCTCAACCTGTGCTGAATCGTTGATTTGGTGGTGGTGGTGGTATATACTCGGAAACCAATAAAAAGTATAAAGTGTTGACGTTTACTACAAAGTTTATTTTATACTTGGTTGTTACATATAAAAGTATAACAACGTCCACACAGAAACTTCATTCAAGGATCTTCATTATCACAATGTAATCTTCCATTTACACATACATCAAAAAATTTTTTATCGGGGTATGCAACAGTCAACAGAGCTAAAAACAGTAAGTACAAAGGTAGTAAACAGACAGTGAATAAACTACATAAGTCTACATGAGCAAGGAGAAATAAATGATAATAAAATTAAAAATATATATGTAAACCCTAGTATCTTTTAGAATGAGACGATGAAAGAAAGATGAAACTATAGTTAAAACGACAGGTACAAAAGAAACACAAAGGTAAACAGACTTTGTGGAAACTGATAGGAAACTAAAAATCAGAAAGACTTAGTAAGACAAAGTCTCTACAGAGAACTTTTCTCAACTCGGAAATACTCGGTCGAACTTTTAGAAAGGCATATTAGTTTAATTTGGGAAAGTGTCAACAATTATTCTACTTATACTAACGAAAGTTGAGAAAGTCTAATAGAATACGATAAAAACAAGTCAGCACAGGTTGAGACGTTAGGGTACTTGACGTCGTGAGATCTGAAGGGACAGGAAGTGACACAGGGACCTCAAACGAGTAAAAGTTCAGGTAACTCAGTAACTACGGTAGGTTGGTAGAGTAGGAGAGTCCGTTATTAATATAAGTAAAAAAAGGAGAGGTATTACATACGATATAAATCTTTTCGGTCATAAAGGTAAAACCATCAATAGAAACACGAAGATGGAAATAAATTACGGAAATCAGGAAAAAAAAAAATTAAGTGTTAGACATAATAGGTAATATATTGTATAATAACATGAGTAGGGGTGGAAACAAAATCCGAATCTAAACGTTTATTCATACAATTTCGATTTAACGACTTCAAAAGAGTCAGTAGAAAACAACCTATTTCAAGCAAAAGATCATCTAAGGAGTTTTTCTTGAGTCCCTTTTTTGATAAACTCGAGAACTACGAAGTCACAAAAAGACATCAAAAGTATGATCTTTAAACAAAAGACACCAAAAGTATCAATTTGTACTGACCCAGAACCCACACACCGAAAGAGTCACTAGGACGGGGAAAACGAACACTGTCAATTTGTCCGTAACACAGACACCACCTCAAAGAACAAGGAAGGGTTCAATCCTCTAGACCCACTTCGGAACTGGGAAGGGTCCCTATCTCAACAAAGAACAAAAAGTATAAAAAGAAAAATGGGAAGGGGTTCGGTGTCGTTCAGAAACATGGACACAAGACCAATTGTCACAAAGCACTGGAATAACACCGAATTCCGAAAAAAAGAGTCATTCCTTCTTCCTAGGAACATCCATAAACACAGGAACGAGGTCGTCATTAGAGAGGAGAAAGTCCGGACGTGGTAGTTCTTGTCAAAAACGAGACAGGGGCTA
This sequence comes from Capra ibex, assembly GCA_006410555.1. Lineage (NCBI taxonomy): Eukaryota > Metazoa > Chordata > Mammalia > Artiodactyla > Bovidae > Capra > Capra ibex. Next base: position 692,681 of record SJYO01041148.1, read on the forward strand.
GAAAGAGGACTCACGGGTCACATCCGGGTACCTTAAGGGTATGGGAAATCCCAAGAACTGTAGAGATTTATTAATAGGATGTAAAAGGAGATCATGAAAATACCCAAAAACAAATGGAAAGTTGGAATTATAAAGACCTTAAATGGGACTACCCGTTTGACGATTTATTAGTTTGGTCAATCAATGTCACTTAAACACAAAGAGTCGGAGAGGACTTCAATCCGACCCCTGTACACTGTTCTTAATTAATCACCGTATACTCATTTTTAATATATTTGATGAAGATCCAGACGGGGTACTTTATTTAGTAGTAGATAGAAGATGGGAAGAAAACTGGGAGTCCACAGTTCAGGACCCCCCTGTCATCTCCTGGGACAAAAATTCTACTTCTTTATTGGTAGTTACACCCTTGGTGTTATTGACACCTTTAGTATGAATGGTGGAAAGGGAGGTGAATTCGGTTTAACTGAATTCAATCGGAGATAGTTTGTGGAAACACATTTTGGTCACTCTTAAAAAAAATATCATGTTCACAATGAGACTATGTCTTTAACAACAATCTTTTTCTTACAAGGAGACTGTTTTTAGGTTTTATATGAATCGTAACAAGGTGGTATGTCAGTTCTACCTTTGATTATAGGTTCCGATATTTTGTCCTCTAAACACGTATGTTACTGTTTTGAAAAAAAATTTACCAGTAAACGTTAACGAATTTTCCACCTACTGTACAAATAACTGGAGTATCATGATTCCTCTCTCCGACCTCTTACCTTACGACCATAACTCACAACTAACAATGAGACCTGAATTGTCCCACTACCCCCTTTTTTACCCTAAATCCTTTTTAGACAATCAAGCTTTCGTCTTTTTTTTTCTAATTTTTCGGTACTGAAGATCAGGGTTTATTATTCTCTATTACCTATTTACAGGTGACTCTGAAGACCCAGATGTCTCTGGATTCATTTCTACACCGTAAAGGAGGATTCGTACTATCTAAATTCGGTACAACCGTTTACCTTTATTCCGTCCGAACTCTTAATATAAATCCTTTCTTGAAACTTCCTATGATAATCGTATACATTTACTTATCTATTGGAGAGGAAGTTTTATCATCAAACGAAAAAACATTACGGTTGTTTTAACCTTCAGACCTAAAGTCATTGGAAACTTAAAAGACAGTAATGCTCACAAACCCCCTAGGGTTTCAACGAATCTCTTCTCTACTCAACGTTTTTGATTTCCGAGGGTCCTTTCAGTTATAGGGGTAGTAAATAAAGTTTACATTATTACCTGGCTTGTTAGAGGTCTTTCCATCTAAGTTTCGACACTTCTTGTGGCATATTCATCAAGGAAGATCTATCTTTTCGACGACAGTCCTTTCACTGGGTGATGACCTTTCTTCCTAGAGTTTTACGGATGGTCTTCCTATATTGGTCACGGAAGACACATAGAGGGTACAAGCAAAATGGTCTACCGTTAAATATAGTGTTTGGAGGACAGGTACGAAATAACACCATTTAACCCAGACCACCGTTATCTCTCTAAAGACATTGACAACAATCACGTTCACAGTGACCTTGGAGTTCACCGGTATAGGTCTTGACCACCTTTCTTGGTGTGTAGTAAGTCTCTAGAACCGGAAACTCGACTGACGCTATTGACTTACCTTAAAACTCAAAAGAGAGAACCCCTTCCTCCCTCACACGAAATACTCCATCCCGTGGACCATTGGTCTTCCTGTATGATACAATCTTTGACCGATTCTTCACAAGTAAATTAGATAAAGAAGAAAATCAATCTATGGACAGATTTAATGTGAAGGGTCGGAGGAACTTCAACCGTTTTCGACCGGTCTTCTTACATCCATGTACTAAAAGTGGACGGGGTGTAAAGAGACAAAAGGTCGATCTACAATTTGTAGAACCTGTCGGAATGTTCTATCTAAATGTTCTACCACTTTAAAGATAATTATAGTCGGTCCCAAGGACGAACCAACGTACCTTGTCTAGGGATATTGGGATAGGTCGGTGGCTAACTTGAAGTGTACTCGTTCTCTATTCATTTATAAACCAATACAGTGACTCTAAATCTCACAATCGACAATGACGTCGATTCTTAATAACATTTTGTATACACACCAACCATAGAATGATAAGATCAAAAAGGTTTTACGTATAACAAAATTACGGAAAAAACTTATCAACCCAACAGACAGGAAGATATGACTAAACTTTACAGTGACATATAATTATAAGTGAGGTAACAAGTATCTGAGTGAGGGAAAAGACGAGTAGACAGAGACTGGTTTACGCTGTAAAATTTAATAATATCGGAACATTAAATAACTGAAAGGACCACCGAGTCTGCCATTTCGTAGACGGATGTTACGCCCTCTGGACCCAAGCTAGGGACCCAGCCCTTCTAGGAGACCTCTTCCTTTACCGTTGGGTGAGGTCATGAGAACGGACCTTTTACGGTATTTACCTTCTCGGACCATCCGATGTCAGGTACTCCAGTGTTCCTCAGCCTGTGCTGACTCACTGAAGTTCATCGACAAAAATGAATTCAAAAAAAAAAAAAAGAGTCTTAAAAGAATCGTTCTGAATATAGAAAAGAGATCGTTGTCTAAAATTTTAGTCGAACGTCCAAAATAAAGTTTTTTAACAAAACCCTACAATTAAAACTAAGTAAAATCTTTAAACAACATTGGACCTTCCATAAACATAAAGTTTACACAAGAGTAACAAGACATCTTTACTACCCAGAGAAAGGTACCTACCCGGATTTTACATCTTGATGTCTTCTTTACTATTCTTGTCCTCGTTCGAGTCATCAGAATTTATACTGTAGTAACACGTCTTTAATTCATCGGAATTCAACCTTTGACCTTACAACAAACATGAAACTTGTACACAAAAAGGAGTTCCCTTTTGACCAACACTTTCTTTCAGTAAGAGGTACGACAAAAGTCCTATATTAATTTTCCTACAAAAAGTCATTTCTGTCGGTTTTGAATCTCCTAGTCACTTACCGCTTCACAATAAACACAAATAAAAATTTGATTTGTACTATACTTATAAGAAACAAATCGAATCGAGAGAATACCTGTCTTAGTGTATGTGGTCGTTATTGGTTAAATCGAGTAGACTTTATTCACACTTGATCAAGACTAATAAAAAATTTAACATCTATGGTGGACACTATTTCCTCTTTAAATATTCGGGACAGTTAAAAAATTCCAGACATACACGATACATATGTTAGACTTTCAAGAACAGGAAGAAGAAAGATTAGTAGTAGAAATAACCAAACTTAAGGATGAGACGCAAAGAAAGAAAAGAAATTAGACAGGAAAAGATTTGTTTCGTGAATTTTTAGATTCTTATCTTCAAATTGACAGTCGTATTTTTACCCACAGGATGTGATTATTAGGTTCATGACGTAAAGTCTGAGAAAACAACTGGTACTGCCTATGAGATAAAGAAGATTCCCTAAGGACGGATGCCATCATCTACATTATCAGTAGACTCAATTTAAGTGGGTAAGGTCAGGTAAAATCAAGCGACTAAGGATCTTACAGCTTTAAGTGAGAACGGTAGAGGCCAAACTGGTGAAGGTTAAATGGAATTAAGTACCTGGACCGTAAGGTCCAAGGATACGTCATAACGAGAAATGTTGTAATCTGGAACGAAGATAGTGGTTAGTGTAGGTGTCGACCCATAACAAAAACGAAACCGAAATAGGGAAGTAAGAAAGACCTCAATAAAGAGGTGACTAGAGGTCATCGTATAACCCGTGGATGATTGGGCCCCTCAAGGAGAAAGTCATAGGATAGTAAAACGGAAAAGTATGACAAGTACCCCAAGAGTTCCGTTCTTTTGACTTCACCAAACGGTAAAGGAAGAGGTCACCTGGTGTAAGACTGGTGTAAGACAGTCTGGAGAGGTAGTACTGGGAGCGTAGGACCCATCGGGGTGTACCGTACCGAATCAAAGTAACTCAATCTGTTCCGACACCAGGCACACTAGTCTAACCGATCAAAAGGCACTAATACCAAACTCACACAGACGGGAGACTACGGGAGAGCGTTGTGGATTGTAGAATGAACCCTTGTGACTTCTTCGACTTCAACTTGCCAAGATACTTCTGGATGTTCTGGAAAATCTTGATTGTGGGTTTTCTGTACAGGAAAAGTAATATCCCCTGACCTTACGTTTTCATCCTTCAGTTGTTTGTGCACCTCATTGTCCGTTTAAACCGGAACCTCATGCCCTACTTCGTCCCGTTTCAGATGATCTCAAAACGGTTCTCTTGCGTGACCAGTATCGTTTATGGGAGAAGGTCGTTGTGTTCTCTTCTGAGATGTGTACCTGTAGTGGTCTACCAGTTGTGGTTTTAGTCTAACTAATATAAGAAACGTCGGTTTCAACCTCTTCGATATATGTCAGTCGTTTTACTCTGGTCCTCGACTGACACCGAGTCTAGTACTTGAGGAATAACGGTTTAAGTCTGAATGTAACTTCTTTCATCCCTTTTGGTGATCCGGTAAGTCCATACTGGATTTAGGTTAGGGAATACTAATATGTCACCTTCACTCTTTATCTAAATTCCCTGATCTAGACTATCGTACGGACTACTTGATACCTGCCTCCAAGTACTGTAACACGTCCTCTGTCCCTAGTTCTGGTAGGGGTACCTTTTCTTTACTTTTTTCGTTTTACCGACAGACCCCTCCGAAGTGTTTATAGATACTTTTCTTCTCTTCGTTTTTCGTTTCCGTTTTTCCTTTCTATGTTCGTAGACTTACGTCTCAAGGTTTTTTATCGTTCCTCTCTATTCTTTCGGAAGGAGTCGTTAGTTACGTTTCTTTATCTCCTTTTGTTGCCTTACCCTTTCTGATCTCTAGAGAAGTTCTTTTACTCTCTATGGTTCCCTTGTAAAGTACGTTTCTACCGGAGTTATTTCCTGTCTTTACCATACCTGGATTGTCTTCGTCTTCTATAATTCTTCTCCACCGTTCTTATGTGTCCTTTTGATATGTTTTTTCTAGAAGTGCTGGTTCTATTAGTACTACCACACTACTGAGTGGATCTCGGTCTGTAGGGCCTTACACTTCAGTTCACCTGCAATCTTTCGTAGTGATGCTTGTTTCGATCACCTCAACTACCTTAATGTCATATCGATAAAGTTTAGGACTTTCTACTACGACACTTTCAGGACGTGAGTTATACGGTCGTTTAAACCTTTTGAGTCGTCACCGGTGTCCTGACCTTTTCTAGTCAAAAGTAAGGTTAGGGTTTCTTTCCGTTACGGTTTCAACGAGTTTGATGGCGTGTTAACGTGAGTAGAGTGTACGATCATTTCATTATAAGTTTTAAGAGGTTTGGTCCGAAGTCGTTATACACTTGATACTTGAAGGACTACAAGTTCGACCAAAATCTTTTCCGTCTCCTTGATCTCTAGTTTAACGGTTGTAGACGACCTAGTAGTTCTTTCGTTCTCTCAAGGTCTTTTTGTAGATAAAGACGAAATAACTGATACGGTTTCGGAAACACACCTAATGTCATTTGACCTTCTAAGAAGTTCTCTACCAGTATCGTCTGGTGGACTGGACGGAGAACTCTTTGGACATACGTCCAGTCTTTCGTTGTCATTCTTGACCTGTACCTTGTTGTCTGACCAAGGTTTATCCTTTTCCTCATGCAGTTCCGACATATAACAGTGGGACGAATAAATTGAAGATACGTCTCATGTAGTACTCTTTACGACCCGACTTTCTTTGTGTTCGACCTTAGTTCTAACGGTCCTCTTTATAGTCATTGGAGTCTATACGTCTACTGTGGTTGGAATACCGTCTGTCACTTCTCTTTGATTTTTCGGAGAACTACTTTCACTTTCTCCTCTCACGTTTTCAACCGAATTTCGAGTTGTAAGTCTTTTGCTTCTAGTACCGTAGGCCGGGGTAGTGAAGTACCCTTTATCTACCCCTTTGTCACCTTTGTGACAGTCTGAAATAAAACCCCCCGAGGTTTTAGTGACGTCTACCACTGACGTCGGTATTTTACTTTTCTACGAATGAGGAACCTTCCTTTCAATACTGGTTGGATCTATTTTATAACGTTTCGTCTCTGTAATGAAACGGTTGTTACCAGGTAGATCAGTTCCGATACCTAAAAGGTTACCAGTACATACCTACACTCTCAACCTGACACTTCTTTCGACTCACGATTTCTTAACTACGAAAACTTGACACTACAACCTCTTCTGAGAACTCTCAGGGAACCTGACGTTCCTCTAGGTTGGTCAGGTAAGACTTCCTCTAGTCGGGACCCACAAGAAACCTTCCTGACTACGATTTCGACTTTGAGGTTATGAAACCGGTGGAGTACACTTCTCAACTGACCTTTTCTGAGACTACGACCCTCCCTAACCCCCGTCCTCCTCTTCCCCTGTTGTCTCCTACTCTACCGACCTACCGTAGTGGCTGAACTACCTGCACTCAGACTCACTTGAGGTCCTCAACCACTACCTGTCCCTCCGGACCGTACGACGTCAAGTATCCCAACGTTTCTCAACCTGTGCTGACTCATTGACTTGACTGACTGACTGACTGTGATTATTAGTCACAACGTAAATCATCTCTTTATAACCTTCAATCTTTGTATTGTTCCTACCGAGAGTAATATGATAATTATGTAAAAGTGAATTGTAACAAAATTTTCAACTTCGGTCACGTCAATCTTTACCTTTCCTTCTTTATTTTAATTGTAGCCAAGATGGAGACGGAGTAAATGTCACATAAAGGGTAAGTATAATAAGGTTAAAATGACACCAATGTCATTCCTACAAAGAACAAACAAAAAATAGGAGTGGAAGTACATTCCATAGGTTTAAGGGAGTGGGGAAAGAGGTCCTCCTGGGTGTTCACAGGTCCTGACAACTTACTCTCCAACACACACACGAATCATTGAGTCCACATAGGTCGAGAAACGTTGGGATACCTGACATCGGGAGACGGGTACCCTAAGAGGTCTGTTCTTATGACCTCATCCAAAGGTAAGGGGAGAGGTCCCTTAAAAGGGTCGTGTTACTAACTTGGACCCAGAGGATATAACCGTCCGTATAAGAAATGGTCGACTCGGTGGCCCCTTCGGAGTTACTGTTCAATGGACATCCATTTTTTAGTCTTTTGGAGAGTACGACGAAGGGTTTTGAGACTTTTACGAACAGGAAGGAGAAAGATTGGTAGAAGGAAAAGTCAAACTTAAGGATAAGATGAAAAGAGAAAGAGGGTCAAGGACAAAATAAACTCCGGTCTCTTTTGTTGGGATGTTCATACCGATCTTCTTGAGTAGTCCGTGAAATCCTCACTCCAAAAAAACTTACAAACAAGGATTCACTCATACTTGACCCTCATTTCTTTACTGGTTGACTCCGATTCACTCTTTCTTTTCCACTCTTTTTGGGACTTTTGTTGTTTTATTTATGACGTACCTAACGTATGTATATCCCAAGGAAGCATCCGTGAGTCATTTATTATTGATAATCAAGAACTCTTTGAGTAGACTGAAGGTTACTTAGTAAATATTTGTAACAGTTAGAAAATCAGTGACACGACTGTTGTAAAATCCCTCTTCCACAGGAAATTAAGTGACTTGTACCCTAGACCTCGACACAGGACGAACAACATCCTATAGTACCAATCCTTACGTTACACCCGTTTCATAAAGGGGTTTTCCTTTAGTTCCACGATTATAGAGAATTCATCATCTTTCTGTACCACAATCGGTTCTTTCTAATCGACAGGAGATGTTCAGATCATTCTCTCGTACTTATATACACTTAAACAATTATTTTTCTTTGCTTTGTGGAATCCTCTCTTCATTTGAGGGGTACACATGGGGTCCCTTCATGAACTGAGGACCTCTCTGTTCTCCTCATTCCCCTTATCAGTCAACAGATCAAACCGATCTCTTCTCTGACGTCTTTTCACCATCTATACTTTGACTACTTCACCTCTTAATTCCGATTTTCTTCCGGAACTTACAGTAAATTCCAAGAATTTTAAATTAAATGTCCTTTAACTCTTTGAGTTAACCTTTAACTTTTTAGACTCCTACCTCTTTCGATACATGAACACATCTCTAAACTTCGTACATTATATTGGTGGAACGGTTCATAGGAATCGAAAAAACATAAAGGTCATTGATTGGAGAAACTTTTACAAGATTCAGTTTCAAAAGGGTACTATAAAGTTTAGTTGTCTAGTAAACACATTCCAATTTTAATAGAAATTGTTATTACCCTCTTTTTATATGTGTGTGTACCCTTTTTGACGAGGTTTTTGTTGCAAAACCGAAAAGAACACTTTCTCGTGTCATGGAACTTACAGAAAATATTCCAAGGTCTTGATAGAGTTTAATGATTTTCCTCCCCTTTATTTCTAGTCAATAATTTAAAGTGTAATTTACAATAAATTAAATCATTTCACGTAATTACTTTATTTGTCAAGTCAAGTTTAATTTTTCGTACATATTGTAATACCTTATGAGTCGTCAAGAAAAAAAAAAATCTTTTAACGGATTATACCTTTAGACTATTACTTAGATCGTCACTAGTAGTTACTGACGATTTTACTCATCCATTCTTAGACAACCCCTAAAGACATCACCTACATAGTCTAACTGTTACGACTCGGGTGATTAGTAAAAATTGTAATGTTTTTCTATCTACCATCTCTGTAGGACCCGAAGGAGCATACTATCTCAATACTTCCTACGTGGTGGTAGATAGTACAGAACAACGAGGGGGTTCTGTTTGGATTGGGTGTAGACCAGTTCAGAGGTCTAAACTACAAAATAACCTTTACGTTCCTTGTCTTCTTACATAAGTATCATTTACTGTGGTGGTCCTAGGTCAGAAGTTTTAGATCTTACACCTTTTAAGATGTTCTATCATCCACAAGATAATTTTTTTTTTTTAGTGTGTGAAATTATCATTCTGTTTTTTACTATTTTCCCTTTATATATCTAAAATTTCTCTAAATTGCATATACGTCTCATGTAGCAGTCTTTACGACCCGACCTTCTTCGTGTTCGACCTTAGTTCTAACGGTCCTCTTTATAGTTATTGGAGTCTATGCGTCTACTGTGGTGGGAATACCGTCTTTTACTTCTCTTTGATTTTTCGGAGAACTACTTTCACTTTCTCCTCTCACTTTTTCAACCGAATTTCGAGTTGTAAGTCTTTTGCTTCTAGTACCGTAGGCCAGGGTAGTGAAGTACTCTTTATCTACCCCTTTGTCACCTTTGTGACAGTCTGAAATAAAACCCCCCGAGGTTTTAGTGACCTCTACCACTGACGTCGGCACTTTAATTTTCTGTGAATGAGGAACCTTCCTTTCAATATTGGTTGGATCTATCGTATAACTTTTCGTCTCTAATGAAACGGTTGTTTCCAGGCCGATCAGTTCAGACACCAAAAAGGTCACCAGTACATACCTACGCTCTCAACCTGACACTTCTTTCGACTCGCGACTTCTTAACTACGAAAACTCGACGCCACAACCTCTTCTGAGAACTCTCAGGGAACCTGACGTTCCTTTAGGTTGGTCAGGTAAGACTTCTAGTCAGGACCCACAAGAAACCTTCCTTACTACGATTTCGACTTTGAGGTCATGAAACCGGTGTAGCACGTTTCTCAACTGAGTAACCTTTTCTGAGACTACGACCCTCCCTAACCCCGTCCTCCTCTTCCTCTGTTGTCTCCTACTCTACCGACCTACCGTAGTGCCTGAGCGACCTGCACTCAGACTCACTTGAGGCCCTCAACCACTACCTGTCCCTCCGGACCGCACAACGCTAAGTACCCCAGTGTTTCTCAACCTGTGTTTACTCGCTGACTTGACTTGACTTTTGTGTATTATTAATTCAGTCACACAGGAACAAACTAGGACTTAGTTTGTTTAGTTGAAATTTTTTTTTTAAATTCTGTTAACCACTTTAAACTGACGATTAAACTACGATAATTCCTTGACAATGGAATTAAAATGACGTCACTTTCCTTGTAATAAATAACTACTGTTGGTTGAAATTTATTGAAGTATTACCTTCATAACTTACTTTTAGATCTTATAAGACTATTCCGTTTGAGAATTGGGATTCTACAAAAAGATTCGTGTAAGTTTACTCTGATGACAAACTCCAATTTTGAGTAACCGGAGAACTAGTAGTTTTCTCTTTTTTTTGTGTCTCCTGGTGGACGACGATTTAACACCTTAGGACATCTGAGATTAGGATATCAAAGATTATGGGTCTTCATAAGGAAAATCTTTTAACCCCTCGTTCCCCACCTTTTATTCCGAAACATACGAATCGAGGACTATTCAGAAGAGTTTGAGACTTTCTCATTGTCCTATTGAGGGACACCTGTTTTTCAGTAGAGACCAGTCGGACTCGGAACCTCTTTTAGAACTGTAACATCCAGTGAAAGACCTCTTGATCAACGGATTTAATCACTTCTTCAACGTGGTACATACACAAAAGGTAGGGTAAGGAGAAGCAGGGGAGTCTAGAGAGTAGACGTTTCGTTTAAATTGGGTCAACGACTACGAGAACCTGAGTCCGCGTCTTTGCAGTCCCTACTCAACGTGGTGAGAACGGAGTGGGGTCGTAGTTGGTATACATTTAAAAAGATATATTACCTAATTTTTCTTACCACTTTTGTGATTCTATTATGACGTTCCCTCTCCCCCATGTCGACTAATGACAATGAGAGTGGGTTGGGAAAGTAATGTCGGCGTCAAGAAGGTCTTGTGATTATAAAACGACACAAAAAAAAGACTCCAAAAGTAAGGGGTGAAAAAGACGATAACTTAACATGGGTGAGATCTCCCCGACACTGATGAATCTTACATACAAACTAATTACTTGATTATTATTACTTGTCACGGACTTTGTCGCTTGTGACCCACTGTGGTTTCATTAGTAGAAAATGTGATTGTGGAAAGGAACTCGTCCACTCCTTTCGTCCTTTAGCCACCGAAGGTCACAGCGATACAGGATGATGACAGTTTTTACTTTTGACGGTCGGTGTTCGGATGCAGATCAAATGGACGTTCTCGAGGAATTTCCATTTAACAAACACCTAATTAATAACAAGAGGGTTTTGTGAACGAATGTCAAACCCCGGACAAACAGAAGAATCCGATGATCGACGTTCAATTAGACCATGTGTAAATTTCTTCCTAATGATACTATCGTTACAAAGAGAAGTATATTTATTAAACATAGAACTCGGTCTACACAGGGGACCCACGTGTATACGAGTACTCATAAAGATTCTTTACGTTTAGTTTTGTCTCCGCTTAGTTTTGTCTCAATAAGAAAGACACGGACAAGGCGTAGGAACCTTCACCAACCATTACTACTGTTTTCAATCTTAGACAAGGCCATACTATCAAAGAAAAATTTTATAGTCGATCTAAAAATAGGTAATATCTGTTCAAAGTTCAGCACACTCGAACTATTTCAAACAATTATATTTTCCGTTAATTCGTTTTAGTGGTTGGTATGTGTACCGAAATTCTAGAATTAGATTCACTTTAAGCATAGTAAATAAATATACATTGTTGTTTACTGGTGACATCTGTGAACTTTAGTAAATAAGTTCCGTAAAAATGTATTAGAACGTTAGTATCATATCCGTATATTATTTTCTTACACTCTCAGATTTCTTCTAATATTTCGGTCACAGACCCGTAAATTTTATTCTCGAGAAGTTTTTTTTCAATTTTTACAAAATGTTGATCATAAGGACTTTTAAAACCTTCTTTGATTTTGAAGTAATTTTTGTAATGTTATGGTTTAGTGTACAATGCATCAAGTATCGTTCGTCAATATATAATTTACAAATATAGGACACTCGATTCTGTTGTGTAAAATGTAAGTTCAACTTTATTAAGTCGTGGTAAAACTAATCTTCCTATTTACTGTACGAAATTCGTAAGTCTTCACCGGGTTCTGAAAGCCATCGACCCTTACTTCACACCGATAACTGACACTATATATCTTTTCCCATCAAAATGAATAATCAATATGACAATCATAGTTTTGTTCAATAAAAATTTTGTTTTACAGAAGACTAGTCTTCAAGTCATAAAATTGTATTAAACCATTTCTCTTTAAGAATCATGGTACTAAAATTACTTGACGTAAAGGTGATGTCAGACTTATAACTCTTCTAATACTCACACTACTAGAGGATACTCCAGTTCCTCTTTTTTCTTTTGTAGACAAGAAGTAATAATTTTTATTATAGATTATTAATCGTTAACACTTACAGTAATACATTTTTATATTTCTAAAGGACCTTTATCCTTTCAATACACTCTGACTTAGGATCGGAATCTTCCGTTCTGTAGAAATTATGTTTGACACCAGACTTATTAATACTCCGGTGACTATACCGTACACCTTCTGAGTTATTCAATAGAAGGATAAAAAAGTGTCAGACACAAAATTTTGGTCAGAGAAAAGTCATGAGTTTTAAGAAACAAAGTAAAGATAAAGGATAAATTTTCTAAAAAATTAAATCTCAAACCATTCCGACCTAATACAAAAAATAATTACCTGTGTAAAATGGTTGATTAGTAATAGACACTCAAAACCACCAATAAGTCTCTTCTCTAAGAAACTCCAAGTTTTTATGACTCGCAATTTAGTTATAAACACTCAATAAACTCTCACAAATCCTCACTAATCCACACCCCTCCTTATAAATTCCTTATTCACTCTGAGAAATTGGAAAATTAACTTAAAAAAAGGGGTTTAGTTACTTTATCATGCACAATATAAATTTTCCGTCTCTAAAGTCCCTAACCTTTCTATCAAAATTAATAATCATTGTGTATGTACATATATACATAAGTAAAATTTGAATAAAAAATTATTTTATACCAGTATTTTTTGTTATCACGAAATTTATCTTTAAAAAATCTGTACATGAATACTACAATTTTTACTCTATCAACTTGGATTACTCATTATTACTGTAAAACTTATGAATTACTCCAATCCCTGTCGGAAAAAGTATAGGATTACGGATCGTACAATCAGGGATCGTATAAAATCCGGGATTTTACTACCTAAATGTCCGTCTACCTTCCGGTTACCTTACTATCATTTGTTAGAGTATACATAGGTTTCCGGTACTATAATCGATCGAAAATCATATTCCCATTCTTAGAACTACTTTACTATCCAGCATTTAGACATCTACGGTCAGACCGAGTCATAATATGACTGTCATCAAAAACAAAAAATTTTTTCGTTCATATAATTTTATAGAGATAATCTTTTCTAATATTAAAATTTCCTAGCAAGATGTTAGAATTTTGATTTTCGCTAGCTTCCGTTTCTCCATGTAGTTTCTTCGATAAGGTATCGAGTCTATGATCGAGTTACCTTTAAGACCCAGAGATAGTTCGACAGACATAACAGAGTACCATTCACACGGACCGTCTACTCCGAGGACGTCGGGCGAGATAGAGGGGACTGCTGACGGGTGGAGATCGGGAAGAATGTCACGTTTCGTGAGCCACTCACTTCTTACCAACCATCAACCACGATTGAAATGTTGACATACTGTGTTATATCCCTACGGTGAGTAAAATTTTAAGATGGATTACACAGAACCGTGACCTTTATGGAACGAACCCTAAAATTATGACCAATTCTCTCCTTTTGAAGACGAAGTCGTGGTGATTGAAATTTTCACATTAAACTAGAGAAAGATGTAGAAAACTTAGATCCTTTTTTTCTTTAAGAGGTTTAAGACTACACCGTGTACCAAAGTGTCAAATTTTATTTTAGTGTCGACAGAGTAATACGTTGTGTCAGGAACCAAAACGTCTTTCGACAAGAAAAAAACAGGGGGAATAAGTGGTTACAGAGTTCGTACATTACGATACACGAAACGATCAAACATAATATAAAGTCTATGTGTGTGTTTTTTGTGTATACTGACTAAGGACCTACTGGATCTTACAAACACATAAGTATATGTAATACAGTAGATAAGACCTATTAAATTTTTTACAATCAGAATGAGAAAAATTTCGACTAGTAAATTTTTTCACATCTTTTCAACTTTTAGGACAAAGAGTGATTATAAAGATTTATAAAATCTCTGTCAACACCGGACCCCCTGAAAAAACATACTAAAAATACAGTCGTTCCCTTAAAAAAACCGATTATCAATTTCTATGATTTTACGTATGATAGAAACTTACATAGCGTAGATAGTAGTCTTACTGAAGGGTGACTATGTCAACAGGATACAGATCGTCTAGGGGTCTTGTCATTAAAATTCTTACAGTGACTTTTCCAGAGACGGGTATCATTTTAATTTCTTATCTCCCCGTGTAGTTGTTTACAGTCTGTGTTCAACCCGTCGAGTTAATGAATTAAGCAAGGTTTTGTTTTCGACTGAATTCAGTCTTACTTGAACATGTGAACTGTCTTTCTTTCCTCAAATAGATGATTAAAAATTTTACATTTGTTTAAAATATATCCCTACATTGATAGACTTATGTATATAACGGTAAAGAGACGATATATCATTGTAGAACTGTGGTTACCATTGGACAAACAAGGAGGGAGTCATGGTTTACACAGGTATAGATAAATTTGTCATCCTTGAAGTAAAGATTTCACTAGATACGATCCTGTATATATTCGGTCAATAATAATTCCAAGTGATTTCAAAATCTTGAAATCTTTTCAGAGTCAAATTTTATTAAAACTGAGTGAGTAACTTAAAAGAAAAGCAAAACGTGATATTAAAGTCTTCTTCGTATTCTTTAGACCTAAAGAGACTTTCTCGGTTCACACGTTAATGTCTTAACTTTGTGACACAATTAAGTGTTTCATTACACTTATTATTATTTTTAAAGGGTTTATTACGGCTAACTTTACAAGTTTTAGGTCAATACACGAAACAATATTTTGTCAGGTTTGTTTTTAAGAAAACAACAAAAGACAAGAGAGAAAGTTTTATGTATTTAGGATGACTTCAATTAGATAAAAAAAGGTGAAGTCTTGTGGTCCGTGACTATATAGGAAACCCTCAAAACCGAACGAAAGATTATGGATCTAATTCCTTTGTTTTATTTTGTTCAATAATTGGACTATTATGAGACTTACTCATATCATCTGTTCAAATTTCAGTGGAAATTTTTTTAATATATATATATACTGTTAAAGGGAGGTGGATACGTTGTCAGTGGAAGACTTTAATAGGTAATTATGTAATAAATTATGTACTAAACTTCTACCACTGATACAGTTATCCTCTTTTAAATACGGACTATGGATGTTTGAACTACAAATCTCAATTTTCTTTGTGGGAGACTTTGTACATTCTTATTTCGTCCCGAATGTCCTGGTGGTCAGGACCGGTTCACTCAAGTGAGATACGTCGATCACACCGTCCGGGTGGTTCTTCGTCCAAGTACTGGAAGTATGACAGGACGTGACCAACAAAGGGTCGTTCCAAGACTTATATCTTACAATTGTGATTATCCCGTTCTGACCCAGTTTCGGTCATTTAGTTTATGACATAAATATGACACTAGTGGCTAGGTATACATGTACTCTATTCTTAGTGAATCAGGTCTAATATTTGGTAGTCAAAGGTTTATTAAAGACACTTAAATAAGGGTTCATCAAAGACACTTTTTTATTAAATTACTACCATAGAATCTTGACTTGACCCGGTCTCAGTGGACCTAGTAAGTAACGCAAATGTCATTCCTTTTACTCTCTCTCCCCTATGTGGGTTCCGTGTGTGAAAGAATGACCCACAAAAATGTGTGGTTATGGATCACCGAGTCTACCATTTCTTAGAAGGACGTTATGTCCTCTGGGTCCAAGTTATAGATCAAGTCCTTCTAGGGGACCTCTTCCTTTACCGTTGGATGAGGTCATAAAAACGGACCCTTTAGGGTACCTGTCCCCTCGGACCTCCCGATATCAGGTGTCCCAGTGTTTCTCAGTCTGTGCTGACTTCACTACTTGTGTTTGTGTGTCTTGTGTGAGTCTATAAACTAATCGTACTTTTTGTTGGTCACTTGATTTTCTATACAGAAATTCTCAAAACACCCAAAAAAAATAATGTTATTGTAATGGTTCCCTTAGTGTGTGTGTGACGACGAATGTCTCAGTGACTCGCTGGTACACCGAAATCCGTTCTATGTGTGCAACGAGTCCTTTGGAGTCTCTGAGGGGTACCAGTGGTCCTACTTCGACTCTGAAAAGTCGAACGAGAAGTCACGAGTGAAACTAGAGCAGGGTTGGAAAGGTAAGAAGAACGGGTACTTTAAATACGGAATCGGTCCGATTGAACGAAAAGGTTTGTACGGGACGTTAAAGAAGAACGGTACATCAACGCCCACTACAACTGAGGAGGATCGTACCGGGAGGAATTGAGAGAGGTCACGTCAGGAGGAGTCGGGAGTTCCGGGTTAATTTCACGACAGGATTTCGGTGTCGGTCTCTTTTAAAGAGAAAGGAGACTTGAGACTAGGGATAGTTCCCTCCACCTTGACTCTCAGTTTTATATTCTCCGCTCGTAGTAAGAGGATTTCCACCCCCAAATTCAGCTCCAAAAACATGAAGAGAGTAATAAAAGGTGAGTATCTATACATACTCTAACAATAAATTAATGTTTAGTGATGGATACTCAGGAAATTGAACGTATAAAAGCAGAGTAGGCATAACCAGTAATTTCAAAAAGTAGTCGGTGAGAATATTAAGTATCAGTTACTGTTGACCGATTTTACTTTTTTCCCTTTCTTTGAGAGGCGACCTTGTCTCATTGTCAACAATAAACGAGATTTACAGATAGTCATAGGTTGGGTTACCTAAGACGACTACTATTTGTTCTTTCAGTGAAAGATATGTCGTTATCTTAGTGGAGAGACTGTAAAAGGAGTATCCTCCAGTCGTCAACATGGACTCCCAGTGAATCGAATAGTAGCGTCTCCACAAGGACAAAGATTACGTAAAATAAAATCGTGTTGGGGGGGTACCTTAAATTCGTAACATAGTTTTTCAAGGTCATTTATTTATTACTCACTTATTTAATACCTTAATATTTTTAATTCTCTTTAATTATTAAAATGTAACAATATAAGGAAAAGACCCCTAAAAGTCAATATGACACTAGTCAAGGTGTGACACACCCGGTATTTGGGTCGGTCCAAAAGACATAAAGTCCGTACAAGTCTTCTTCTTGAATGAACTATTAGAAAATCAGGATGTGGAAACAAAGAGTATCTGATGTATACAGAGATTACGATACTAGTGTGCATTTTTTGTGTCCGAAACGAGGAAATACCTTTATTCCTTTTCCGAGGAGAGGTTCCACTTACATCGGGTCAGGTGTCACGTGTCGTACCCGACGAAATTCGAGGTGGCAAGGGGACCGATAATCGGGGGCTCATCAGCTGTTTTATACGTGTTGGTCTATCCAAGTACACCTCAAGCCTTTCGGGTGTTTGATGTCCAAGCACACGTCATTAGTAACGGGACCAAACACATTGCCTTTTTAAAGATAATTCAAAGGTCACACCAAGACAATCTGTGGAAAGATGATTGATCACGGAGAGAGTGTAGTGTCGTTTGGACCGAACACAAGTCATAGTGAGATTACCATAAAATAACAACCCTTCCATAGGGAGGGTCCACCGTATACTCAATCTTAGATATTGGGTCGTAGTGATCCCGTCCGTCACGGTGTCCAGTCCCACCCTGTCTCTGTGTTCTTCCGTTTTGACGGGTTGAAAGAAGGTAATGAGAGTAGTTTCGTGGTACAGATAGTATTGACGACCCCAAGGAAGATTTTACAGTAGGTTTCTTCCCGAAATCCTGATCTTTTTAATACTTCCGTAGAGGAGTGTCGGGAAGAAAACGTTCCATAAAGGAATAAAGAACACAAATATCTTGAGTTTATACACCTTAGAACTAAAGATGTCTCGTCGACCAGACTGGAGAAGTCAACACATGAGATTCCGTCACTGAAAGTTTTACATAAAACTTCTTAAGATCCTTAAAAAAGTCCCGAGGAAGTACCTGATACTCCTTCTCCGGTCTTTGGGTTGAGAAACCCGGGGGTGTTCCAGTGGGTGTGACATATAAAATGTCTAAGTCGACGGTGTGTCCGAAGCACCCATTTATGTACACAAGACACAGAACAGAATTTTCGATTCAAAGTCCCACTAATTTTTGGACTCGTATAGAGGAGGAGGTAAGAGAACAACAAAAACAAATCAGGGATTCAACATATGTAGAGAAAACATTAGGACACCGGATATATCGAGTGGTCCGAGGAGACAGGTAACCTAGAGGGTCAGTTCTTATGACCTTACCCAACGGTAAAGGAAGAGGTCCCCTAGAAGGTCCCTAGTTTAGACACTGAGACAAAAGATCGTAATAGTTTTTTCCTAGTCGAGGTTAATATACTATCACGTCTGACAGATAGTAAAAGATGGAAACTGGATAAAATGTTCCTTCGACGTCATCATCACTTTTATCTACATACACATCTTACGGACAGTTACTTAATTTTGAATAGCAGTTCTCTTAATGAATCGATCCGTTTACCCTGAGTGCCACTTTAACACGTCGGGCTCCGTATACGCACTACAGGACACATCGCTTAAAGTGTCGCCTGCTGTAATAACCTTATCAGACTGAGTCCGTGGTTTATCGACCCTAAGTGTGACTGGATCTGTTTTGTTTGTAGTAGGCACAAAGTCTAAAGTAGTCGTCACAAATGACCAATTAAAAAAAGGAGAAAGGTCCTACCTCCGATTTTATCTCCGTCGTATTAAGTTGATTTAGTCCGTTCCTTCTCCCACATTCAATCCGTACACCAGTTCAGACCTCAAAAACTTCCTCCGACCTAGAAAAAGGTATTTCAAGAAAGTTTATTCTTAAAAATTTTATATAGATCCAATCAAATCTTCATCAAGATCTTCTACATATTAACGAACGTCCTGGTACTTATAAATTGTAAACTGAGGTCTCTTATTCGGGTGACTCAACGTTAACTTTATGTAATACCCATATATAAGTTTCAAGAGATGGAACTCTTATATCAAAGGTCCAAACTGTAGTCACTATAGTTAGGTAACCGTCAGATACAGACGTAATATCCATAGTATCGTCGGTCCTGAGTTCGGGACTTTGTTTATTTTAAGTTTTTAATTTTCCTACCATATACCAATCTCACACGATTTCTTATACGAATAATAAACGTTTAATTTAAAATTAAATCATGAATGTTCTCAAACTGTATTTTGATATGAATATAACGTAGAGGAAACTCTTCATATATAATGAGTCGGAATATCGTGGAGGTCGATTTTTTTTATGTCCTGATTATATTCATCATCATGTAGAGCGAATTTTCACATTATTTAGTGATCACTATTTATGTTAGAATTCACTGTTTTATCCGGAGGTGGTTTTAGGAACTTATAGTGGTCAAGTCCTTATTTCCGGTGTATTATTAGTTAAATCGAGTTTACAGCAGGATAGTCACCTTGAGAGAGGTTAAAGACAAGAACCTTTACTGGAACGATATGTGACTTTCGGGTACTATGAGTTAAACACATATGTAAAATACGATAAATAGCAAGATAAGAGATATAATTTTAGTAGGATATATTCTTACTTAGATGATCTCTAACATTCGAGGGATTCCTACCTCAGAATAACGTAAAAACTTATCAATTGTGAATACTTCATACATAATACACGGTCCTCGTTAAAATTCGTACAAAATATATATATATATATATATATATATATATATATTTAAATTAAGAGTGTTGATGTGTTCCCTCTTCCATCATAATTGCGTAAAATACTTACTTCTTTGATTCCGATATATTCCAGTTTTTCGAGTAGGTTCTTATTTATCGACCATTCACCGACTCGACCAAAACTCAAATCCGTAAACCCCAGGCTCCAGGGACAAACATTGGTGGTGCGATATTAGAAAGAGTGTAGTAGTGACTTATAAAACAACAACACAATTTCCCTACTTACGGTGCAGTTGAGATGAACGAGTCTATGAGTGAAGTCATCATTTACTCACGGAAGATCACCGACTCTCCTCTTTTTGTGGTGTTTCTATACCAAGAACGGGAGGTCGTTCAATCAGACCTCTTTAAACGAGTTTAACCTTAGGTATCCATATAAGAACTAAGGTGACCAAGAAATAGTCTTCAAAAGTGACAACATAAAAGTAAGATTATGATTAGTTTCATTTAAATTTTCTTATCCGACGTCAGTAAGTTTGAGTTATAACAAACCACGAATTCTAGTGGAACCGGTGGTCTCTCCCGTCTTAGGAGACCTCGTACGACCTGGTCACGACCAAACGGACCCGGAGCTAAACCCTTCTTGCCTCCCCGAGACACAAGAGTATGTCGTGTGTTGTCATGTCTGTCCGGTCTGAGTCTTTCCCGGACACGGTGCCGTTACTCTTTACAAAAGGGTGCGCCCAGGTACGGTTGGACATTAGTAAGTAATTGGAATACGACGCATCAGTTATATAACACTTCTTAAAAGTCAAAGACTAAAGGTCGTGTATTAAGAATAAGACCGTGTCTCATATGTGAGTCACAATCGATAATAGCAACGATGAAGAGGATGATCATGGTGGAAGTACCGTGACATTCCCTAAGTGGTTTAATCTACGGATAAATTCTGACCAAATTTATTACGAATAGAATGGAAGTTCACTTGTTCTCGTGAAATTTCTTACGACTGTAACCGTGAGATGGAATGAGTCTACCGTCTTAAATTCATATTCAAAACTAATAAACTTGACCGTTTGTTTTTTTCCCCCCCCCCAAAAGTCCCGTCATTCGTTTGTCCGTAAAGGAGATAAGTTTGAAATTTTTGAATTTTTTACATCTTGGTGTCGGTTCTGATATATTTAATTGATAAACCAAAATCGGTTTGCATTGATAACGTTTCTCTAGGTTGGTCAGGTAAGATTTCCTCTAGTCAGGACCCACAAGAAACCTTCCTTACTACGATTTTGACTTTGAGGTCATGAAACCGATGAAGTACGCTTCTCGACTGAGTAACCTTTTCTGAGACTACGACCCTTCCTAACCCCCGTCCTCCTCTTCCCCTGCTGTCTCCTACTCTACCGACCTACCGTAGTACCTGAGCTACCTGCACTCAGACTCACTTGAGACCCTCAACCACTACTTGTCCCTCCGGACCGCACGACACTAAGTACCCCAGCGTTTCTCAGCCTGTGCTGACTCGCTGACTTGACTTGACTTGACTTGATAATGTATTTACTTACTCCAATTACATTAGAGATCGAAGTATATATAAATTATGCGTTTAAGAAACGTTGGGGTACCTAATATGTCAGGTACCTTAAGAGGTCCGGTCTTATGACTTTACCCATCGGAAAGGGAAGACGTCCCCTAGAAGAGTTGAGTGTCTAACTTGGGTCTAGAGAGTGTAACGTACACCTAAGAAATGGGTCGACTCCCTTCCCTTCGGGTTCTTAAATATACTCTCATATTTATATTTCTTCAGTATAGATCAAAGTATAAACCTATGTAAAATTTCCCGGTATTATATTGATTCAGTTGTGACCCCGAAACACTTCTTTTAAAAAGGGAAATTTCCTTCGGGTACAAGTTCTCTGTTGGTCACATCACTTTTTGTGTTTATGTAATCAGTAAATATCACATTCTAGATCACTTATCACCAATTTATCCTATATTTTACCTCCTATTAATTATTCTTTCGATGGTGTATTTTACTTCATCCCAGTGGTCGGTTCCTCAACCCCCTCAGTGTACGACGGATATCAGAATCTAAGTTTATAAACTCGTAACTCGACAAGTCTCACGGAGAAGATTCACTTCTCTCATTTGAGTTCCATGGGACGTGACCGTCCACGACACCCTGAATCCCTGGTGACCCACTTTTCCCCTAGAAGTGTGTTTGTATGCACATTACACTCCAATGTAGAAGAAAAAGAATCTAATTCGCGACGGGGTCCCACTCTCCTTGATTTGGAAAGCGGAAGGTTAACGATACTACAAAATTCGGGTCTCTTTCTTCCTTACTATTATAAATCCAGTGGTCTTTCGAAGGACGGTGTCGGGACCTTAAACGAAGGGTTCTACGGTCGACGACTAGGAGACACGGGACTCAATGCATATAAGTGATGAGGGACGGTTCTAAAGGCGACCTCATTTTAATATTACAGGAAAATGTTTAATCCCAAAGAATACCTTTATGACCGTGCCGAAAATTGACTGTGTGTAAAAGGGTAATATTCTGTATGTTTGACGAATCCTGTCGTGATAAAAATTTTTAGGTAGGTGTCCTGTAGACTGTAGTTAATATGGCATCCAAATTTATATATACGTACCTCTTTCTTTGACAGGAAGACGAGGAGAGACGTACTAATTTTCTCTGTAAAAAATTTCACGAAAAATTCTTTGAATAAAGACAGGAAAACGATTGGGGTTGGTGGTAAGATAAAAATCGAGTCTACCTCTCTCTCAAAACGTCCACTGTTTTGTAGAGAGAAGATATCAATGAATGGTCAACTCAATTTCTTATGTCCTACTCACGTTTTTACCCTTTGAGAAGGCTAGAAAAGTCTATTATCTGATAACGAGAAGTAACACCTTGTATCGTTCATATGTGGCACTGGAAGACACAACTACCTTATGAAAAATTTTCATTAAACCTAGTAGTTCGGCAGTGAAAGGAAAAGGGTTATTAAATGGCAAACCTGATCTACTGGGGGACTCATTTTGTCAAAAAGTGTTTCTACCGTCCTCCTTTCGTTTGTCCACCGACGAAAGAGAGACTTCGCACACCCGAGGACTAAGGTCCAGCGGCAGGATGGACACACACCCGTCACGTACGTTTGGCGGACACCATCGGCATCAGTGTGCTGCACAGGAGTTCTGTCTTCGAGCGGAACACCGGGAGTCGGTGAGAGGAGACCCACGACCGTAGTTCGTCCAGTATCACCGACTTAAGTAGGTACGACACCATTACAGACTACAGGGTGTGCTGTGTCTTTGTCGTCAGTCATTGTATGTCTCTGTCGTCACTCCTAAGATCTACTGGGGGGGTGTGTGTGACGAAGGGTGTAAACAAAAACGTAGTTTTAACCCTAGTTCAACTCGAAGAATTTCGAGCTAGGTACGATCTAAAAAAAAAGGTCCTGTTTTTAGATAGTTTTACCATTCCGAAATCGAAACCATACACCCTTTTTTCTGAATAAAACTCATAAGACGAAAAAATAAAGTGGGACAAAATAGAATCTTCTAATTTATCTCTATCATTTAATAGAAACAAATTCACTTTGAACAGTATACAAGAGATCATATAGAGGAAACCGACGATGATGACTACAAAGTAAGGTTTTCTCTTCTCGTCAAAAGAGAACCCTCCAAAGACACTTTAAAAATTTTTAACATAAGAGTGTGTAAATTAGGTATGATTTTACGTTTCCTCTTTATTTTCGTACAAAATAGGTGGTAAGAATAAATTGATCATATTTGAAAAGTATTTAGATGAAGTCGTCGTTTCATCAACGAGTGAAAAAAAAAAGTAAAGTAAATTCACTTCCACGACTTGACAAGTAAAAGAGTGTATTCTTCTCTTGTTTTTCATTACCGAGTTTGACATCTTTAAAATTCTGGTATTTTGTCCTAAAGGACCGTTACTTGTGGATTCGTTCAATGGTTCAGTATGACATCTTAACCACCACCACCACATCAACGATTCTGTACAGGTTGAGAAACTCTGGGGTACCTGACGTTGGGTGGTCCGAGGAGACAGGTACCCTAAAGGATTCGTTCTTATGACCTCACCCAACGGTAAAGAAAGAGGTCCCTGAGAATTGTTGGGTCCCTAACTCGGGTTCAGAGGACGTAACGTCCATCTAAGAAATGGTGACTGGTGGTCCTTTCGGGATGGACATCATGTGACCCTGTTTTAAGATCACTTCGATTGACTACATTAGATTAGCTGTCAAAATTATTCGACCCGAATTTTCTCAAAAGTCAAATTTTCTATTGTTATATATCATTGTCTACTTAACAGGATTTCTACCTAAAGGAACTAATACAGTTTAATATATCTCTTTAAGATTCATATTTATTGTCGTTAAAAGAAGGAAACACATTCTTAAATAGTATAGTTCTTAGTGGACATTAAATCTTTTACTTGAATGTCAACGGTCCTCTTCTTCCCTATCAATCACTCAAACCCTACCAGTACATGTGTGACGATATAAATTTTACCTACTGGTCGTTCCTGGATAACATATCGTGTACCTTCAGACGAGTTATCATACACCGTCGGACCTATCCTCCCCAAAACCCCCCTCTTGTCTATATACATATACATACCGACTCAGGGAAGCGATAAATGGACTTTGACAGTGTTGTAACAATTAGCCGATATGGGATGATGTTTTATTTTTCAAGTTTTGTTTTTCAATTGAGAATTTTTTGTATTTTTCTTAGTGGACATTTCACTTTTTCGTTGAGTTTTCATGGGTTCTCAGGGTAGGTGAATGACCACTGTTGACACGGTAAGGGTCCTTATAGAACCAGCTGAACCATCCTTTAGTCTACAGGGAACCAAAAAGTGAGAGACCCCTTTAGAATCGTCGTGGGACACTAGTATTAGAGACTGTAGACGGGACATACGACTCGACCCTAAAATGTTTCTCTTTGTAATACTAAAAGTGTCTTATGCTTGATTTGATTATATTGATGTTCGTTTTGGAAGGTTCTCAAGTGACGGGAGAAGAGGGTTGCTCCAATAGTCAAGGTTTTCTGATCTCGTAAAACGTATGTAAAAAAGGAGTGGGTCAATTTCTTCTACATTTAACCCCTTTATTGGGACTTTCTCATATGGGTCTATTCTATTTATTAAATCATTGAAATTTTGTTACCGTAATGACATGCTGATGGTATCCCTTACGTCACCACACACTACGTTCTGAGATCATCTTACATTTACTACTCGAACCTAAAGAAGAGAAGAAAATCGGACTGTCAATATTTCCTTCACTTTCTTTAACTGTGTTATTTATTTGTAAAGACAGAACATTTTATAAAACACACTTATATATAAGTTTAAGATAACTATTGGAATAAAAATGTAAATTTCTTTAACACACAGAATAGTTTTGTAGAAAATGAGGGAGACGACCAAAGGGTCGTCGTTTGAGTCCCTTAAAGTAAGGGGTTTGACGATTCTAAAATAAAATCATGATTACGTTTTCGTTTCGAGAACGAGGACTAGAATAAGACCGATTTCATTACGGTTTTGTTGATTCAATTAACACTGAAGTTTGTTTTCTTCTTTTGTTGCTGTAGGTTGCCTCCCCACTGTGTGACCGGTTCACCGGGGGCTACAAAACTCCCCCAAAATTGTTCGAGAAGGTAATGTCATAAAAAAGGTGCCATATCATCAAATTATCTTGCAGTAACCTTTGTCAACCGAGGTTTCAAATTCCTAGAACCTTTTTCTTATCCTCTAGAGGTGAGAGGTCCGATTCCCAAACGAATTAGAGGGACTAAATACGGTGCCAAACTTTCAGTCTTGGCTGTTTTTAGAAGGTATAAAATTAAAAGGTGGGTCCAGTCGTACGGGCTCTCTAGTGCAAGGTGAAGGATTGGGAACAGACGTATCTTGTTCTCACCAGTCCTAGTTCGTGGACTCCTCGGGGGACCTTGGTTCTGCCCCCTCGATCCGGCTCCTCTAGGGTCGACCATGGACCGGTTCGTCAAAAGGAGGCGTCGCGTAGAGTCCAACATGTACCGGTAGAAAACGTGCATACACCTTCGGACCTACATCATCCCTAGCCCGTGGTCCAGGCCTTCTGGATTTGCAGTCGTCCCCTACCCGTTTCGTCACTCTGTTAAATCGCCGGGGGTGGGACCGAGGCCCAGGGAGGTTCACGGAATGAGGAGTGGGAATTCAGTTGACCCGACGCCACAACCCGACGCCCATCGTCTTCTTACCCCTGCGGGCCCCGACGTTTCATTTCACCTTTGCTTCGTCCTCCCCGGTCCGCGCGCGCCAAACATGGTTTAAGGTCCCGACGGAGCCGGCCGCGTCCCCCTCCCTACCCTAGACGTGCCTGGTTCCGGACGGCGCGGGTCCGTCGGTGCAGCCCCTCTGCGCCTCGACCCCACTGCCACGCGCCCCCAATCGCCTCCGACCCCCACGAATGGTATGACCTTCATCGGGCACGGCATAGGCCCGGCCATGGACGAGGGTCCGGACCCGGAAAGCATGCACAGCATTATCAACATTATCCCCAACAGCAGCCACATGAATATCCCCAACATGCCCAGCAGCGGGTGGTACGGCAGGTGCAGGTGCGCCAATCCGCCAGCGTCCAATGACTCGCAGCCCTGGAGAGGGCCACGGCAGACCAATAGTCGCGCGCTCCAGGGTCGGAGCAACCGGGGTCTGCAGCTCATCGGTCGAACCTTGGTCACCGCCCGCTGCCCGGACCCCGCCGGCCGACGCCGACGTCTCCCCGGCCGGCAGGCGTGAGCGCGGCGGCGCCACGCCAACAACGCCTCGTCGTCCTAACCACACGCGTAGACGCCCCGCCACCGCAACCGCCGGGGGCCCCGCCACCGCGGCCCCAGGGCAGCGGCAACGCCGACCATGACGCTCGGGTCCGAGTCGTCCGACTTGTGGACGGGCAACAAGAGGGTAACCTAGAAGACCGCGGTCCGCGGCCCTCGGCGGCGGACAAGCGCTCCCCCGACGGCCACCGACCGCCGGCCGCCCCGCGTCGCGTGCTCACGCGTCTCGACGTCGCTGGGCTCCTCACGCCAGGTCCGCTTCGCGTAACGAGGGAAAGGACCTGACAGGGGTGAGGCCCTTCTGCATCGAGCCTCCCCCCCCTTTTTTTTTTTGCCCCGAGTTCAGTGCACTCCCTCCCTCTTTAGAAGTTGGCTCCTCCGCCCGACCCGCGGGCCCATAGAGTCAGGGATGGTTCGTTACGGATCCCACCCGACGTCTGGGAGACGGCATTTCCGCCGACCACTCTGCACCGTGAGAGGAGAGAAGAGAAAGAGTCAGGAAGACCTTCCGCTGCCCCTCGCCGCACCGCCGGGGCCGCTTGCCCGTCACAGACCTCACTTCCTTCCTCCTCTCTAAAAATTTGAAAGACCGTGTAAACGTTTCAATGTGTTCGGCAAGACCGGGCCGGCGGGGAGACGATAAACAAGTGCATTACACTAACCTTTGCACGTTCCGCCTGTCGAGGAGCGGCGACGGGGAGGGAGGGGAGGGGAGGGGAGGGGCCGAACAGGAGGAGGGGGGTCTGTGCAACGTGTCCCTCGCAATTCCCCTTTCTTGTTTTGCCTTGTGTGTAGGACTCTGTGTGAGCCGAATTAGACCCCGCTTGTACGTCCTTAAAGTTTTCTGAGTCTGTCCGTTTCCGTCGGTCCGGCACCCCGCTGCGGTTTTATACGTACTTCTTTTTACGATAATCCAGTGGTCGGGACCTCTCCGCCCTTCAACCCTCCACCTCTCCCACGACCCCCGCTCTCAGCCCTTTCCCCCCTACCTCACCCGCCTCCTTTCCAACACTGATTAAATAGGTATTCCTCAATTGGTCTGTGTAAAGGGTTACGTGTGGGGAACGAAAATACCCTTCGCGGAAGTCGTTTATTTGGGGTTCTATAGTTTAAAACAAAAAGACACACATCCATTATACTCTTTACCTAATGTTTAAATAAAGGATGTCACTTATAAAATTATTGGTTTTCATTTTAAAATGTCCCTCGTTTCGGTCGATTGTGACTTCACTACATATTTGGACAGAGAAAGTTTTACGGCCGGACTAAACATGAAACCTTCACTTCTTGGTAGAAAGTAAAGGTGTCACAAAGAGTCCTTCAAAGTCGTTTCCCCTGATCTCGTTTAAGACGGAGTCTCTCGTGAGTCTTCCGTTAAAGTTTATTCGTAAAGTAGACGAAGAAAGAGAAACATCCAGATTATTCCTCCAAACTTAGTTTTTTTTTTTTTTTTTCGAATTGGTAAACAATTTACAACTTTTCAGTCACTTCTTAGGACACCACAAATTAACTAGAAGGTTCGATTTGTTTCACCAACGACTTCTTTGTCAGAACCCGAAGTCTAAACCCACTTCTGTTTCCTTACTCCCACCGGACCCCTCTTAATCATCCTCCTACACTCCTCCTCCATCCATTGTGACTGACCTTTCTCTACAAATCACCTGGTCACCGAGTATACGGTGAGTCCCAAACCTGTAACGAGCTTCGTAAAGTTTCCTTTTTAGTTTTAATTGCCGAACTAAATTTGATCTGAACCTTGGTCCAAAATAATTGGAAAAGCGACCAAAGTAGTAATAAACCCGGTAACAGTTCCATATGAAGTTATAAGTGGATAGTGAGAACCAGAGATGGAGAACTACAAATTGGTGGTGTAAAACCAACACAGTACTTGGAGACGACTAAACTGAAGGGTTGTAGGTGAAGTGAAAAAAAGACCAATCTTGTTGACACAAAAGGAAAATCTTTGAAGGGGATGGGTCAACGTAACTACTATGGTCACGTCTTGAAGTTCAAGTGGTGCAGTTCGCCACCTGTACTCTAAGTTCGAACCGAGTAGTTTGGTAGGGACATCTTAAGTGGAGAACTCGTCTTCATGTGTTTCCAGTCTTTACAACCTCGGGTGAGAAAGACGATCATTTCTTTCAAGGACACTCAAGAACGATGGGTCTAAGGGGAATTCGACAAAATCCGGTCATAGAAGTTTCTGGACTAAGAAGTCGAAAAGGAAAGTAAAAAGGTGACGTAAGGAAACACCGACTCACACCAGTCAGTCAAGGATAACAAAAGATGGGTTCTCGGGACTGACTGTGATTCCGTTTCCATCCTACCAAGAGAATCGATTAGTCTAGATCACTAAGACTTAGGTTCCACTAACTAAACTGACAATGAGTCAGTTCGATCTAAACGATATTGGGACTCGTGTGTGGTAGGAACTAGTGTTTGTCCACAGTCCACCTGTGAAAGACTATAACGGTTTACAGAATGAATATACTACTTCTGTTTTCAAGTTCCCGTTTAGGGTACCTACCGTCCAGTCGGTACGATAGGGAGACATACTTCAAATCTCCGTAGAGACAGGTAGTAAAATACTTGAATGACGTTTTGAATTTTGATAAGTTAAGGGGTTTGGGTGATTCTCTTCCTTATTTTTCTTCTTTGTCCACATATATTAAACCTACCTGTCCGGTTTAATATCCTCTTCGTCCTTCCCTCTCTCACATTAATAGACAGTAGTCTTCTTACGAGACATAAGTGGGTCCTGCTCGAGTAAAGGGTCCTTTCTTCGGGTGTTGGTGCTCCCAAACTGGTGTGTCACGACTCCCTTCTTGAGACGGCATCTCAAGTCTGACAGTCTCACCGTCTGGTCTCACCGCGAATTACCTTCCCATCCTTAAAAAAGGACTTAGAACCTATTTTATGAGATCGAAGATTAGGACCATAAATGTATCTTTCGACACATAGAAACCTGTCGACTGAATGAAAAGGACTGAATCAATATACGTCCTAAGTTCCTAATTGGGCTTAGGAAAGATTTCCTAAAAGGAGAAAATTTTGGTGACTGAAAACACTTATAGGTTCATTAAGGTAAATGAAAGTGTAGTGACCTTAAAAGACCAGTGTTGTTGACATAAAAGGAAAACCTTTGAAGGGGATGGGTCAACGTGCCACCCCGACTGACTCGAAACAACTTTGAAGGGGGTGAAGTTCGCCACCCCCTTTTGTTCGATTTGTATAGTAAGTAGTCGAGAAAGTAAGTGATATCAAAAAGAAATACTAATAATTATAAATTAACTTATTGAGGAAAGCAACCTGAAACGTTGAAATCTACAAAAGTCACACACTCTACCGGTAAAAGGCAAAAATGTATAAAGGGTGGTCTTCAACTTATATGTAAACTAAATGTTTAAAGAACTTAGAACACTATGACACTTCACACCATATGACATTACCACTAAACGTGTGTACTCGTGAGTTACTTACAGTCAACCAATTGAGTAATAGTTTTAAATACCGACTTACTTCAAGTGAAAAAATTAGTTTAAATGAGGTTGTCTGAAGTTTTTAACAGTCTTATTTCGTTGATCTTATCGTTGCACATGTGAAATAAAAGAGAATTTGTGTGTATTGTGACGGAACCACCCCCGCCCCCCCTTTGGAAAACAATATGAAGGATTACTTACGAATCAACTAAAAGAAAGAGAAGATGAAAGAGATTTGAGAGACGGAATACTGAGTCGGTCGACTTTTGTTTGTACACCGAACGTGTAACTCCTTCTAACTTTCATAAACGTTTACGATGTTCTGTGTCAGATCGGTGTGTAACACGGAAGACAAGTCACTGTTTTGGTAATAAGTGTTTTAACCTCTTTGTTGTCAAGGAAGATGAGTAGTGACTTTATTAGTCATTGTTGACATCGATGTAGTTCTATGGAAATGAAAATCGAAATCATTCTAGGTATTGACTAAGGTGAAACTGGAATTCTGGAAGAAAACACCTGTCAAGACGTCATACATCGTATTCTCCTTCTCTCTACCTTATTACGATAAAAAGTTCCCAGATAGTTATCTTATAGTTACAGTTTTTAAATTTGACGTTACAGACGGGGTAATTCTTGACTTGTAACAATATTTCGACACAAGACTATAAACATTTGACATAAGTGTATACACCCTACACGAATCAGCAAGACAGTACAGGCTGAGAAACGGTGGGGTACCTGACGTGGGGTGGTCCGTCCGAGGAGACAGGTACCCCTAAGAGGTCCGTTCTTATGACCTCAGCCAACGGTACGGGAGGATGTCCCCTAGAAGGGTTGGGTCCCTGACTTGGGTCCAGAGGACATGACGTCCGTCTACGGATGACAGACTCGGTGGTCCCTTCGGGACACATACCCTCTTAAGTATATTTACCTTTCAGCTCAGTACACCTTTTGGTCTTATGAATCCGGAAGCAGTTTCCTGGGACTCATCGCATATCTCAACTCGTAAGAAATCAGACCCCGAGTCCTTCGAGTATTTTTACAAGTAACTATCTGATTACGAGTATATACGAAACCACAGTACATCAAACTTTCGTAGTATCTCTTATTTTAGTCGTTTCTGTCACCCTTAAACCTCTACATATTCTCTCTTTACTAACTCTTTTCTCCAGTCATAGTATAGAGGTAGAGAACCCAGCGTGTCTTAGCCTGTGCTGACTTCGCTGAATCGTCGTCGTCGTCATAGTATCGGTTGTGTTCCCTCTACACGACTCTCCCCTTACTTCTGTGACTCACGTAAAAACTTTCATTAAATCTTCCCTTATGTCGTACTTGGTCTTCATAAACTTGGTCTGTAGAAGAATGAACCCCATTTTACCTCCTCTCCTCGCTCGACCAAAACTGCAATTGTTACACGAATACAAGAGAAGTGGAGTAAGAAAAGAAGATGGTGTATGGTGAAGGTCCATGAGTGGGTTTATATTTTTCATCTGTCAATCATGTGTGACCAGAGACACAGTTCTGGCTTTACTTTTTTTTTTTTTTTTTCAGCCATTTGTCTGATCTTCTTAGGGTCTTTATTACTTAAAATTCATATAGAACAAACCAATGAATACGGGAGTCCGGTGGATCCTTCACCCCTTCACGAATTGGGGTCCCTTACTTTTTCATAAAAAGGATCACAGAATTACGTATAAGTATACACTAATTCATTTATAACAATCAGTGAAATTGTTTCACCCTTTTACTCTTCCCTATTTCAATACTGTCCTCTTACTCAGAAACTTTAAGTCAATTAGTTTCAAGTTTCATTAAACCAACATAACTGGTGTTTTTATTCCCCAGTCGGTCAACCGTTTTGACGGATGTTCACTTCAGGTTCACTAAGCTAACCTGCACTACCCGACAGGTTACTGTTTCTCAGTTGACAAGAAACACGACACTCCATATGATCCCAGTAAGGACGAACATTAACTGTGTCATTTCACACAGGAAACCAGGTACAGAATGGAATAAACGACGAAGAGTCGAGAAGGACCTAAGTCGAAAGTGACAGAGTCTTGAGATTTTCAACAAATGACAATAGACCTAAACTAGGAGACTCTACCACCCTATCTCCAGTCTTCTTGTAAATACGAATTGATTTCACAGAGGTAGATGAACATTGTACGATACTAACGTAAGGTGGTAGTCGACCAGAAGGAGAACAAAATTGAATTGGGTTTCTCGTAACGGAAGAAAATCACAAGTCCTCTGGATTCTGGTGTCTAACGACTGTTGTATTACGTTTAATTTACCGCAAAATGTAAAAAACGAGAGAGGACACTTTGTCATCAATCTGGTGAACTCTCATAAAACTATAAGTTTCATCTTCGTTTCACTTCGTTCTAGAACTACCCCAAGATTTCCACTTTTAGATAGATGATTATGAACGAACCCTTAGTAACAAGAAAGAGAAAGACTATAGTAATCTTATGGTGAATAAATCGGTAGGGTAAAGAAGAACTAATATATCATGGAATTAGTTTCTGATAATATAATACTGAGAATAATTTCAACACTCTTTGAAAATTTCGTCCGGGTCAGTCAATACAGCGATACTGTAACAACATTTGTACCCAAGAAACTGAAGATGTATAAAAGAAAAGGACGAAAAGTTGAATAAAGTACCTAGTGTCGGTAGAGAAGGTCTTTCACCGTCTATTTTTCTCTTTTTACCTTCGAGTATGACAAACACCCTTGAGACAGGGGGTATCCAGTGCATTACCGTCACTTATCAAACTGGTGATAAGACCCGATGACTACCCTTGTTCTGTCCAAAAAGGTTACTGTAGAGAATATGAAGTAAGAGTTGTCAAACATATTCAAAAACGTTTATCAATTATGTTCTCGGATACTACGGTACTGTATGAATTTTTATACTTTATTTAACTAATTTAGTTTCAGAAGTTAATTTACTTCGATCATTTACTTACATATACTGAAGTTTTACCAGACACTGTTTCCTTAGAGAGTACTGGTTTATTACTCAACTCATGTGTCCCGGAAAGAAAAGTTCGAACGATTTATCTACGAACCATCTCCTTCCTTGATTATTTTTTTTTACTCGTTATTATTCTTTTTATCGTTGAATTAGTGAGAGAAATTTCCTGTCATGGACAGGTGAGTAATTATTATTCGGAAAGATAAAGAACAGTGAACGAAACAAGGACCGTGTCACGAATTTACATAATGGAGTAAAATAGGAGTGTTGTTGGGACACTTGATCAATAAGTATGAAGGTAGAATACCTATCTTTTAACTTTGAAACTAGTTCGTTGTACGAGTCAATTTTGACCTATCTTGATCAAGAATTTGGAATCCAAATAGGACAATATTTGTGATATAATGAGAACGGTGTACTTCATCCTTTTTTCCATTCATAATCAGAGAAAGTAAAAGAAAGAAACAAAATTAATAATCTTATAATCCGAATCACTGAGTGACTTCAAATAAATGTATTGTTTCTCTAAAACCGGTCCGGTTAATTTACCCTTCTGATCGTTACCGATAAATCGACTACGGATACTCATTTACCGAAACCCATTCACACTGTACGTTCAATTGACCAACTACCTCTGTCTGTCAAGAACCTATTGACAATGGAGATGATAAATGATTGTCCCTCGAGAACCCATTTAATTAAGAAAAATTTGAGTTCAAAGGTTTTGTTTATATTCTATTATCTGAATCCGTCTTAACAACATTCATATACCGTCTCTTAGGCCGAATAAAATCCGTCATTCATCTATTATTGATAACAATAACGAACCATGAACCTGTAACGTTAAATTTTCAATGTTTGTTAATACATACATTTGTTAGTACGTCGTTCCGTAAAAGAGATTTGTGCCCTTTTCCCTGTAATAAATTAAAAATTTCACGGATAAAACAATACAACTCCGTTCTTCTAAGAAACTTTTTATTTAGTTGAAATAAATCTACATTAAATGTATTTTATCCTACATATTGAAAGTTCATGTGTCAAAATTGTTTACATATACGGAAACATTAGTCGTGTCGTTAGTTCTAATAAAGGTAGTAAGGTACTTCAGAGGTACTTGGGTGACGTGGAGACGGGGTCCTTTGGTGTCAAGACTAAAAAAAGGGGGATCTAATGAAAAGGACCACCGAGTCTACCATTTCGTAGACGGACGTTACGCCTTCTGTACCCGAACTAGGGACCCAACTCTTCTAGGGGAGGACCTCTTCTCTTACCGTTGGGTAAGTGAGTCATAAGAACGGACCTCTAAGGTTCCTGTCTCTTCGGACCGTCCGATATCAGGTACCCCAGTGTTTTCTCAGCCTGTGTTGACTCACTTATGGTGTGTGTGCATGTCGTTTATAGGAAATCACAGACAAGAAAACGAGTCGTACAGATTCTATGTACGTACACGACGAGTCAGTCTCCATATCATTCATCACAAAGTACTATACCTATATATTAAACAAATAAACAAACAAAAGGTCCAACCCCAATAATATTTGTTTCGACGGTACACATAAATAGATGTTCAATAAGTCACCTACATAAAAATTAAATAAAAACCATTTATACTTATCTTGACGACGTGCACACACAAATCAAAATATTTTTGACAGTTTAGAAGCACATTCATCAAGTCAAGTCAAGTCAAGTCAATGAGTCAGCACAGACTGAGAAAGGTTGGTATACTTGACGTTATACGGTCCGAAGGAACAACTTGTGGTTGAGGACCTCGAATAAGTTTGAGTACAGGTAACTCAGCCACTACGGTAGGTTCGTAGAGCAGAAGATAACAGGGGAAGAGAAGGGTGGAAGTTATAAAGGGTCCTAGTCCCAGAAAAGGTTACTCAGTCAAGAAGTGTAGTTCACCAGTTTCATAACCTCAAAGTCGAAGTCGTGATCAGGAAGGTCACTTGTAAGTCCTGACTAAAGGAAGTCCTAACTGAACAACCTAGAGGAACGTCAGGTTCCCTAAGAGTTCTCAGAAAAAGGTTGTGGTGTCAAGTTTTCCTAGTTGAGAAGTCACGAATCGAAAGAACTATCAGGATGAGAGTGTAGGTATGTACTGATGACCTTTTTGGTTTCGAAGTTGATCAGTCTAGAAACAACCGTTTCATTACAGAGACGAAAAATTATACGACAGATCCAACCAGTATTGAAAAGAAGATTCCTCATTTGCAGAAAATTAAAGTACCGACGTCAGTGGTAGACGTCAAAAAAACCTCGGGTTTTATTATTTCAGAGAAGTGACAAAGGTAACAAAGGGGTAGATAAAGGGTACTTCACTACCTTGGTCTACGGTACGGTAGAAACAAAAGACTTACAACTCAAAATTCAGTTGAAAAAGTGAGAGGTGAAAGTGAAAGTAATTCTCCGAGAAATCAAGAAGAAACGAAAGACGATATTCATACCACAGTAGACGCATAGACTATATTGACTATAAAGAGAACCGTCAGAACTAAGGTTGAACACGAAGTAGGTCGGGTCGTAAAGAGAACTACATGAGACGTATATTCAATTTATTCGTCTCACTGTTATATGTCGGAACTGCATATGGAAAGGGATAAACCTTGGTCAGACAAGGTACAGGTCAAGATTGACAACGAAGGACTGGACGTATGTCTAAAGAGTTCTCCGTCCAGTCCACCAGTCCATAAGGGTAGAGAACTTCTTAAAAGGTGTCAAATAACACTAGGTGTATCAGTTTCCGAAACCGTATCAGTTATTTCGTCTTTATCTACAAAAAGACCTTGAGAGAACGAAAAAGCTACTAGGTCGTCTACAAGTGTTAAACTAGAGACCAAGAAGACGGAAAAGATTTAGGTCGAACTTGTAGACCTTCAAGTACCAAGTATGTGACAACTTCGGACCCAACTTCTTAAAACTCGTAACGAAACAATCGTACACTCTACTCACGCTAATACGTCATCAAACTCGTAAGAAACCGTAACGGAAAGAAACCTTAACCTTACTTTTGACTGGAAAAGGTCAGGACACCGGTGACGACTCAAAAAGTCTAAACGACCGTATAACTCACGTCGTGAAAGTGTCTTAGTAGAAAATCCTAGACTTTATTGAGTTGACTTTAAGGTAGTGGAGGTGACCGAAACAAACATCACTACGGAGGATTCCGGGTGAACTGAAGTGTAAGGTCCTACAGACCGAGATCCACTCAGTAGTGTGGTAGCACCAATAGACCTAGTACTTCTAGAAAAAACATATTAAGAAGACACATAAGAACGGTGGAGAAGAATTATAGAAGACGAAGACAATCCAGGTATGGTGAAGATAGGAAATAACACGGGTAGAAACGTACTATACAAGGGAACCATAGAGATTAAAATAACTGCTTTAGAGATCGGAAAAGGTAAGATAACAAAAGGAGGATAAAGAAACGTGACTAGTGATTCCTTCCGAAAGAATAGAGAGGAACGATAAGAAGTCTCGAGACGTAAGTTTACCCGTACAGAGGAAAAGAGGAAACGGAAACGAAGAGAAGAAAAGTCTCGATAAACATTCCGGAGGAGTCTGTTGATAAAACGGAAAGACGTAAAGAAGAAGAACCAGAACTAGTGACGGAGGACATGTTATAGTGTTTGGAAGAAGGTATCAAGAAGTCCGTGAGACAGATAGTCTAGATTAGGGAACTTAGATAAACAGTGAAGGTGACATATTAGTATTTCCCAAACTAAATCCAGTATGGACTTACCAGATCACCAAAGGGATAAAAGAAGTAAAATTCAGACTTAAACCGTTATTCCTCAAGTACTAACCTCGGTGTCAGTCGAGGGGCAGAGTAAAAACGACTGACATATCTCGAAGAGGTAGAAACCGACGTTTCTTATGATAAAATGTAAGTGTCGTCGACGTATGTCTCTAGGGTAACAAGATGTAGAAACGGTTGGGGACTATAAAAAACACACACACACTGTGGTTCTCTTGGAAAATAATATGTGTAATGGAACTTTATTGTAAAAACGGTCCTTTAAACTACGTCGTGTGTATACCTAGTACTATCTTTCTTCGGTTCGATTTCGCGTAATCAATACACACTACATGTACTACATGTCCGGTTCGAGGACGCTCTATGTTCCTATATCATTGAGACTTCCAGTAAGGTCGTGGTCATATTATAAACTTTGTCAATACGACAAATATGTAGTCCGAGAGCAAAAATATTCGAAAGGAAAGATACACTAAAAATTTTTTGAGGACATTTCGAAAAAAAAAAAAAACCTCTCCTTTTCCAGGGACTATAAAGTCAGAAAAAGGTAAAATCGACAATCCATAAAGTACCATTAAAATTAAACGTAGAGAAATTACTGAATGCTAAAACTCGTAATGAAAGTATACGATCAAAAGACACACGACGTGTAAACACTTTATTTATGAGTTAAAAAACGGGTCAAAAAAAGGAATATAAGAATAATTCCTTATACTTAAAAATCATGTAAGACCTTTGTTCTGAATTCACTCTGTATACGTAATTTTTGTAGAAGAAGTAGGTACCCAAATGGAAAAGTAAAAGAATTACAGAAAACTTCTTGTCCAAAACATTAAAACTATTTTAGGTGAACTAGTTAAATAAAAGTAAGACGTAGAACAGATTCTTTAGAAAAAGATTAAGTTTGACTATTTTAAAACAAGGAGAAAAAAAGATCTTTGAAAGATTAAAATTGAAATACAAATCAGACGCCAGGTAAATTTTTATGAAACCCATATCAATTCCGTCCTCAACTCCAAAAAAAGTGTACGTATAGGTCAACTAAGTCGTTTTAAACAACTTTTCTGATAAAGAGGTTCTGTGATGAACCATAGAGATGGTTTTTAGTCAACCGCATATATACGTCTAGATAAAGACCTGAAGTATAAGGAAAAATGACTGTGCAAATAAGAGTACAGTAATGGTGTAACAGAACTAATAATAAAGTATCACTTTTACTTTCAAAGAGTAGCACCAGTAGGGAAACACTCTGGTACCTGATATGTCAGGTACCCTAAGAGGTCCGGTCTTATGGTCTCGTCCATCGGAAAGGGAAGAGGTCCGCCAGAAGGGTTCGGTCCCTAGTTTGGGTCCAGAGGGTGTAACGTCTATCTAAGAAATGGTCGACTCGGTGTCCCCTTCGTGTTCTTATGACCTCACCTATCGGATAGGAAGAGGTCACCTAGAAGGGCTGGGTCCTCAGTTTGGTCCAAGAGGACGTAACGTCCGCCTAAGAAATGGTTGACTCGATAGTCCCTTCGGGATAATGAAATATCAGTCAGAACTTTAGTCTATCACTTTCAGGAAGTTTTTATAAAACTGATAAAAAATAAAAAACGTAAAGGTATATGTAAAATCTTTGTCGGACTGTTAAAGATGGACTTTTGGACAATCTTCGACGAAACTTAGACATATAGTCATGTCTCTGTTAAATATGAAATTGTCATACTTAGAAGGTTAGGTACTTGTACCATATGTGAGGTGAATAAGTCCAGAAATTATAGAAAGTCGTCGCAAAACATTACAAGTTACCTCTTTTGTACGTAGAGTAAACAATTTAAATAAATACTCATAAAATACACAAAAGTCTAATAAATATTTACTTTTACTTCACTTTTCACAATCAACGAGTCAGTACAGGTTGAGAAAAACTACATCGGACGGTCCGAGGAGACAGGTACCTTAAGAGACCCGTTCTTATGACTTCACCCATCAGTAAGGGAAGGGGTACCCTAGAAGGATTGGGTCCCTAATTTGGACCCGGAGGACATAACGTCTGTATAAGAAATGGTAGACTCGGTGGTCCCTTCGGGAGTACTTACTTTTATAAATTTGAATTAAGAGAACAACAAATCACGATCAAATATCTTTGTGTCAACTGAAATATTTGACTGAAATATTGGAGAATTTTTGAAAAAAAATTAACTCTAAATTTCTCCCTTTATTCTCTGACGGTTTCTTTATACTACCTACGGTTCTTCCCTTCTTTTTTCTTACTAAGATGTAATAGTGTTCCTTACTAATATATACCTGTTAAAATCTTCCATCCATTACTTTTTTATCATTGTACAAACAATTGATAACGATATGTTGTCTAGTAGGGTTTTGGACCACAGAGTTTACTATGTGTGTCATAATAAAGTGTTAGGTAACCTAGTCGACTTCCCAATAAGACAAAAGTGGACCCGAGGGAGTATCTCTATGTGAGTTGACATGGAAACAGAGTCTTTGTACGTACCATGTATGAAATAAGATAGACACTGACTTAGTCAAATAACCCCTTTTGTTAAACTGGTATTTTTTTTTAGATAACTTTTTTTTACTTATTAAGTAAAGTATATAAATATTATAACGTCTATTAGTCTATTATAGTTTTAAAATGAATGATTAATTATATTTTATAATTATGAAGAGTTTATTAATACCACTAAGTATTTCTTAGTTTTATTTTTTCGTTTTACCTTCGTACTACATAAAATAAATGAGGACTTTATTTACAGTGGGTAGTGTCTTAGTCATTTTATAAATGTATTCTCCTTAGTCCTCGTCGTAAATATATATACTTTCAACAAACAAATTAGTACCTACATTCCCTTTATAAAATTTCAGTCACAATTATTAGGTATAAATATGTCAGGTTAAGAAAAAGACAAATAGAAAAAAATTAATACTTTCAAACATTATGTAAATGTCTTCTGAACATTTTATGTCAATGTATATCAAGGTGATATAAATGTTAAAAAATTCATCTATTTAATTCTAAAAATCAACCTTAAAGTTATAGTTTGAGAGTTTTTAATTATCTTACTTATCTATCTTCTCATCTTCCTCTATCATCTGGACTTTTCGTGATACTTGGTTAAGTTGTATTAATTCTAAATATATAAAAAGTGTGTTGTCGTCCTATGTTTAAGATAAGTGTAAGGGTATCTGATGTGTGGTCCTCTGTGACCTTGTATAGGTCCCATACCAGGTTATATAAATTATATATCGTTTGTACAGGTTTTGACTAATAAAAAGAACTAAGAAGAGATAGAATCATCGATATTGAAGTCGACCGATCAGGTTTTTGGTGCCCACAGTGGGGGTTCAGTGGGATAGGAAATACGATTGTATGTTGGGTATAATTTTATACCAGGTAACCTGGAGGAAATTGTAAAGACGAAGAGGGGTAGAGGTAAAGTTTGTGGGACTGTTTCAATGGTGAATGGAGAGAGAACCCGTTATTGGAAGATCGGTCTAAGGGGTATAAGTGGGTACGAGTGGGAGTGTATAAGGTATGACGACGTTCCTACTAAGAAAAATGTTCGTGTGTGTACTGGTACAGTAAGGACAGTAGTTTTGTTCAATCCTCTTAGCGTGAAGGGAATCTTATTTCATCTCGGGACGATACCGGATTACCTGAGACGACAACGGTCGGGGATGTCCAAGTTACGGTGGTGGCGGAGGTGAAGAGGTGTGAAGACGGAGGAAACAAAACGATGATAAATAACGTCAAAGGTCTGCATTGACAGTATGGGAGAGGGTAGTCTCAGAAAAAACGTACTTAGTGATAAAGGAGATTAGAAATCGATCGGTCGAAATAGAGTAAGAAGTTCGAAGTCACGTCTAAAGAAAGACCTCTGAAAGGAAATTGGGGGTTCTGTTCCAGTTGAGGAAGAAACGAGTATGTATTATATGATATGAAAAATTTTTTTTGATCGGAGTAGGTATTAATACACAAGTTACAGACAGAAAAGTTAACTTGATATCAAAGACATTCCTATATTCAACTTAGTTATTATATAAATAGGTTAAACAAATAAACATAGACATCCTTACTACCGAAGGAAATCCATAATACAGACCTGTTTCATGTTATAGACAAGAGTTATGTTTAATAATTCATCATTATTATTTTTATGAAACAGGATTGAATCGTACCAAAGCTGTTTGTACATAATCTGAGAACCTTAGTCACACGGTTTACTTTTCAGTGAACTCGACAGAGTCGTACCCTTGAATTCATAAATAAGTGAACCCTCTCTTTACCCGAATTGAATTGGTCTTATCGTCTCGCAGACGAGGTCTCTCCAGAACCCGGATTCGTCAACCTTGGAATTAGAACGATTTTACTGTTCCAGAACCGCCTCCACTTACCCCTTAGAACGGATTATGAACTGGTGTGGTTTGACCGAAATCAGTCCGGGAGTGTAAAGTACATGGTTTTAGATGAACAAAGAATTAAAATTGTCCCATTCCCATTGTATTAACATTTGTTTCATCAAAATATCATCTGATTTATCAAAATCTCAATAGGGTATATTTAAAAGTAAACACTTATTAAGTGAATTGACTCGTCAATAAGTGTAAAAGAATCCTGAGACCAAAAATACTCGACAGAAAACAACTCTTACCACAAACCCGTAGAGTTGTTACTTACGTATCACTTGACACTTATTCTACTCTTCTTTATGAAATTCCACTAGATTGTGATTTAAGCTTCTTCCGTTACCGTGGGGTGAGGTCATGAGAACGGACCGTTTAGGGTACCTGTCTCCTCGGACCACCCGACGTCAGGTACCCCAGCGATGCTCAACATGTGTTGACTCGCTGAAGTGAAAATAAAAAGTGAAAGCACGTGACGTCTTCCTTTACCGTTGGGTGAGGTCACAAGAACGGACCTCTTAGGGTCCCTGTCACCTCGGACCACCCGACGGCAGATACCCCAACGTGTCTCAGCCTGTGCTAACTTCACTGAATCGTCATTGTTGTGATTTAATGTTCCAATTACACCGTCTTACGCACGTACTCGTAACTTTATCTCAAGAATTTTTAAGACTGAACAAGAATCTTTATTATCCCAAGGTCGATTCTCCTTGAGGTCGACGTTAGGTTTATCATTATTAAAATATGCGACGACATTTACTA
This sequence comes from Capra ibex, assembly GCA_006410555.1. Lineage (NCBI taxonomy): Eukaryota > Metazoa > Chordata > Mammalia > Artiodactyla > Bovidae > Capra > Capra ibex. The sequence goes on from SJYO01041148.1 coordinate 734,764, forward strand.
GTAAATCACTAAAAAAATTCGTTTGGTGTCTCCTTTAAGTGTTTAATGATATCGTGTGAAACGAATATAACTGTGAATAGATATGTCAGTTTATCAGAAAAGAGATTCACAGAGGTAAATGTCGGAATGAAAGTGTTTTCTTTTTTATAAGGGACGTTGATCTATATCCTTGTTTCTTGTTTCTTTGTCTTCAATGACAAAATAAATAGTTATGTAAAAATGATACGATATCGAGATATGATAATTAGTCGACATGATTATCAATCGACATATTTACTAATCACTCTTTTAATCGTGTCAAATGAGTAAGGGAATACATATTTACCTATAATAGTTTAACTAATAAAGACCTTCATTTATCGTATAAAAAAACGTACACTATAATCCCTTGGTGATTATTTGATGACTATTTATATGACGTAATATAAATTAGCATAAAGTGTAACTAAAGTAATATAAATTAGTAGAAAGTGTTTTCCATGTAGGAAGTACTGCCAAATCAAGTCAAATCGACGAGTCAACACAGACTGAGAAACGTTGGGGTACTCGGTATCGTGTGGTCAGGAGGGACAGTTTGTGGTTGAGGACCTCAAATGGGTTTGAGTACAGGTAAATCAAACACTACGGTAAGTTGGTAGAGTAGGAGATAGCCGACAGGGGAAGAGGAGGACGGGAGTTAGAAAGGGTCGTAGTCCCAGAAAAGTTTACTCAGTCGAGAAACGTAGTCCACCGGTTTCATAACCTCAAAGTCGAAGTTGCATTCAGGTAGTCCTGACTAGAGGAAATCCTACCTGACCAACCTAGAGGAACGTCAGGTTCCCTGAGAGTTCTCAGAAGAGGTTGTGGTGTCAAGTTTTCGTAGTTAAGAAGCCGCGAGTCGAAAGAAGTGTCAGGTTGAGAGTGCAGGTATGTACTGATGACCTTTTTGGTATCGGAACTGATCTGCCTGGAAACAACTGTTTCATTACAGATAAAAATTTATACGACAGATCCAACCAGTATTGAAAGGAAGGTTCCTCATTCGTAGAAAATTAAAGTACCGACGTCAGTGGTAGACGTCACTAAAACCTCGGGTTTTTTATTTCAGTCGGTGACAAAGGGGTAGATAAACGGTACTTCACTACCCTTACTTACGGTACTAGAATCAAAAGACTTACAACTCGAAATTCGGTTTAAAAAGTGAGAGGAGAAAGTGAAAGTATTCTCCGAGAAATCAAGAAGAAGTGAAAGACGGTATTCCCACCACAGTAGGCGCATAGACTCCAACAACTATAAAGAGGGCCGTTAGAACTAAGGTCGAACACGAAAGAGATAGGGTCGTAAAGAGTACTACATGAGACGTATATTCAATTTATTCGTCCTACTATCATATGTCGGAACTGCATGAGGAAAAGGATAGACCCTGGTAAGACAAGGTACAAGTCAAGATTGACAACGAAGGACTGGACGTATGTCCAAAGAGTTCTCCGTCCAGTCCACCAGACCATAAGGGCAGACAAAGTCTTAAAAGGTGTCAAATAACACTAGGTGTGTCAGTTTCCGAAACCACATCAGTTATTTCGGTTATTACTACCATGAGGTTGAATTAAAGACGTACCGAGATATCGTGAAACATTCTCTTACCTCTATATGGAATTTATAAGTTACAAATACAGTGTAACCGACCTATAACTCTGATTTACACTCCAGACTTCTGAAAAAAAAAAAAATTTCTTTTGACAGAATTCATACACGAGAGATACAACCGTAAAAGGAACCTCTGACTCACTTCAAAGATTAACGAATTAATCATAATCCTACTAACTGGTAACAAATAACTTAACTGTAGGACCACCCGACCATACTCAATGTAAACTCAATGTAACTCAATTCCTGATGAAAAACACTAAAACTCGGATCTCATATTATTAACGATCTTGACTTGTGAATGGGGTACAGATGGTTTGATAATTGTCTTATCTATATTTCCTCTCTTACCAGACTCTTGTTCACGGTCACCCAAAATCTTATTATGATTTTTGGTTACTTTACAGTACTTCGCTTTTACAGTTAAACCTGTTGACCTACAAAATTTTAATCCTGAGCTAAATACGTCTTAACATGACGCCCATAGATACTCGAACTAAATATTAGACAAGAGTTGTCTGAGAGTTAAAGAACCTTAAAAAGAGACAAAAACCAATATTAAGAATTTTCCGCGCCCAACCCCCCCCTCATCTAACGTTTGTACACGAATAATCAAATCACAGAGATGAAGATCAGGGGTTTGGAGTACAGGAGACTTATACCGAAGGCACCTCTCTGAACTTTAGTCAAAGACCCAAATGACTATGTCCGATGAACGATGATCCTTACACTCTTTAAGTACCCTCCACAGAGTGGTCCTTGGGTTCTTCACCTTAAAATCCACACCAATCGTTTACTGAATTTTGATGAAATCATCTGGAGGGACCTCTATCTTTTTATAACAGATATCCAGACCACCTGAGTTTCGGTGTGTCAAAAAAGGAAAAACATCACTCGAAAGACGAGGTCTTACTCATATACCTTCCTACCTCAAAATACCTTAGGTACACAGTCCAAGTCTTGATACTCACCCATTTTTTGAGACGAAAACGTAAGGATGTCTTTTGGTGATTTTACTCAGTAGGAGATCCCCCGTTATCTCATACTATGTCCGAGTCTTAAAAGACCTAGTTCAAGGACTCCGTTACTAACCAGTACTTCTTACTAATCAGAATCTGAACTCTTTTGGAATTTATTCGAAATTGAAATAAAATCACGGGGTCTTAGAGGAGTTTAAAAACACCGATCACTTCGATTTGTCATGACTCCACCTGGTTGACTACTTACTTTGACGGGACGTCCTCTTAACGTCTACTCACTTGGGGTTTGGGTTTTAGACGTCTTATGAACTTCTCCTTCCCTACCTCGTTCTGACTGAGTCGGAGAACTTCACGTTACTCGATGTCACTCTAAAGACTGGGACTCATCGTGGACAAAAAGGTTTCCTCACGACTCCACCCTTCACAGGGGGAAATAAATTGAGGTCATACTAAAAAAAGTCGATTGAGGGATGTAAAATATCATGGGTTCTGTCCTCCTTTAAAAAAGATCTGACGAAGACTATAGGGGTTTGAGACTAATAAGTCGAACCAGGGTAGGAAGGAGTCAATACAAACACGTACAGTAGATTATCAGTCGACGGATCCATTACCCTCCTTAAGACACTTCAGTGGAAGTAGGAGAACAATACTTTTGTTCCTACGGGCCTCTCAGCAGTAACAGCACTTCAGCGAGTCAGCACAGGCTGAGAAACACTGGGGTACCTGATATCGGGTGGTCCGAGGAGGTAGGTACCTTAAAAGATCCGTTCTCATGACCTCACCTAACGGTTCATCCATCCGCAATTTTAGGATTACGACTGGGTAAAGGAATCTTCTTTCAATCTATCTGTGTCCATACCATGTGAAACGTCTCACGGACTACCTCTCGTACAGACTGGTATGACCTCTTCCTCTTTCCGTAAAACCTTATGTTACTCACCACCACCACTCGACATGTTTGTGTGTACCGTAAGAGGGAAACCAATACTAGAAGACCCCTTCTCATTGTCTCCTTATCTTAATGAAACGTTCATAGTTAGTGGAGAGAGTGGGGAAACAAAAGAGGGTTCTTCTTTTTTTACGATGATCGACCTAGAGTAAAATATACGTCTTAAACTCATTACTCTGTCAAGAATCCTCTTTTCGTTAGTTTCGGATCCCACCCTTATTTGCACTGTCTCCCGACGTACATCATCCCTTTCACAGACATCCGTCGATTTCGATAACCATTATTCCCTGACTATCCGCCTAACGAGGAGACCTTCCTTCTCCTACTCTCTCTTTCTCATCTTTACCCTCCTGGTACAATTCCCTGACTCAACTTCTAACATTTCTCTTCTCCTTGTTCTTTTGATAGGTTTTACTTTTTTTTCATTTCAGTACACCGAATATAATTCTTGTGGTAGGCAAAAGTCCGTAAAAAGGAGGTGGTTCTCTGAATCGTGTCTAAGGTTAACGAAAATAAATGATGAACTCTTATCCGGTAGACCCCTGTTCCTAAGTTAATATAAATCCAATGCTAATCTAACATATAACTAAACCTTATAGTAATACACAAATAATTGGATTCAATGAAGAAAAGTCGAGAAACAAGTGAAATATAAAACTATTGTGTGAAAGGATTCGTCGGTATTTAGACTTTTTATAAAATTTTTACATAAAATTTTAGTTGTTGTGTGTTTTTTCTCAAGATCGACCCATAATGGTCCGAAGGACGGTTCATGTCATTAACAATGAACACCTTAAAAGAATCTTACCGGTTCCGTAAACTGAGTTATTGATATTGAGACCTTACTCATCGACCCACCTCCGTAATCAGACAACCTTTCAACCACCCAATCAAGTTCGGGTATACGACCTTCTTCTCTAAATAGCTACCTAAGTGTGTCCTCTAGGTTCTTTATCTACCACATACAAAAGAAGTTTCGATTGTGACTTAAAGTCATTGGATCCCATGACCAAGGAGAAAGTTGTCTAACGTAGGAAAAAGGGTGAGAAGAACGGAAGAAACAAAAAATATGGTGTGAGTATTTGGTAAATAATTTAAGATGAGAAAAACCTATATATTCATGTTTCCGGTGTGCATCCAGTACAATTCTTCCCACCCAAGGAGATAAAGTCTCGTGTGTAACTGACCTTTGTTGGTGTTTCATGCTCCTTGATCTCGTTTTATCCTTGGTCTCCTGTTGACGGGGTGACGAGTCGGTTCGTTGTGTCTTGCGAGTCAAGGGTCGGTACTCCAGGTGCCGACCTAAGAATGTAAGAAGAGAGTGACTTAAACTCATCTTTGACTTAAAGGTACAACAACACAGGTTCAACTATTACACACCTCGTTTAAATACCTTTGAATCTTATATTTATTTTCGTAAAATAAAGTCAACTTGTATAAACATGTGTCAAGTAAAAACGAAAATTTGGAGTTTGGTAATCGTACTTGTCAATGTATCATATTTTAACAAGATGAGAAACTAAACAGGTACACAATTTTGGTGATTTAGTATTCCACCGACACGTCTAGAGTAGACTCTGAAACGTGTGCACACCAAGACAAACGGTACCCGGATGACGACATACCCGAAGGGTCCACCGGGATCTCTATTTCTTGGGCGGACGGTTACGTCCTCTTCATTCTCTAAGCTCCAGCTAGGGACCCAGTCCTTCTAGGGGACCTCGTCTCGCACCGTCGGGTGAGGTCATAAAAACGGACCTCCTAGGGTACCTGTCTCCTCGGACCACCCGATGTCAGGAACCCGGCGTTTCTCGGCATGTGCTGACTCACTGATTGTGTGGTGTGTGTAGACGACGAATCCTTACAGACACACGAGTCCCAAGAGTAAGTAACAAAAGGGGAACGTGTGTTCAGTAAAATTATCAGAAATAAAATCTTCTAATGACATGGAATAGTCCTATATTAAACGTAAGAGACAGTCAATTACATTTATTTTTCTAGTGACTTAAAAGATTCTTTGTTTTTTCGATGAGTTCCTCTGTTATAAGGAGGCAATATGGATATCATAGACTTTACAAAGGGATGGGGAAGGTGCCTATGTATACTTTGAAATGGGGTCTTGAAGAAATTTGTTTAAATTTGTAACAAATTATCCTATAAATATCTTGGAAAGTCAAGTGTTTAGGGATCTTCAATCAAACGTAACGAATCTTAAGTTGGGGACTGGTGTACTCCCTTCCTTCAAGTTCATCATATCAGGGTTGAGTAACCTCCAATCGACCCTTTTTGTGAGACGGATTCACTAAAATCCGAGTCTTACATCGAGTAATTGTAAAACATTTATACTACATAGGTTCTTGGTGTAAATAATGTTTAGGTTCTGATTCACTCCAGTAGACAAAGTTCGAACAATCTTAAAACGAAGTCCTGAAATACCCCTACACCAGGCGGAGTACACTGAAGGACTTACCGTCCTCACTCTTTCGATTTTAGACTTGGAGAGTCTCAGACAACTTCGGTCCCAACTTCCTAATCCGAGACTCTAGTCTACCCTCCGTGTTTTATCTTTGAATTCACTCCGTCGCCAAGGGGAAGAAGTCAAAGACGACGGAAACGACCATTCGTACTAACGAGTCGTCAATCCTAAGGGATGAAATTCTTCTCAGGGTTCCAGATAAGTCATCGAGACGTCCCGGTCCCATATCACGCCTCGACTCCTCCATGTCCGACCGAGATCTCGACTGTCGAGGTAGAAGGTATAGGGACCTAATGTCGATTCCATTCACAAGGGTCCCGTTATCAAGGTCCCTGTCGAAGGTCTAAAGGTCGAAGGGATTTGTACCAGTTCCATTGTCGAGGGAATCACCCGGTCTTATTCAGACTTTGACAAAGATCTTAGGTCAAGTCAAGTCAAGTAAATTCAGCGAGTCAGCACAGGCTGAGAATCGCTGAGAATCGCTGGGGTACTTAACGTCTTGCGGTCCGGAGGGAAAAGTAGTGGTAGAGGGCCTCAAGTGAGTCTGAGTGTAGGTAGCTCAGACACTACGGTAGGTCGGTAGAGTAGGAGACAGTAGGGGAAGAGGAGGACGGGGGTTAGGGAGGGTCGTAGTCTCAAAAAAGGTTAATCATTTGAGAAGAGTACTCCACCGGTTTCATGACCTCAAAGTCGAAATCGTAGTAAGGAAGGTTTCTTTAGGGTCCCAACTAGAGGAAGTCTTACCTGACCAACCTAGAGGGACGTCAGGTTCCCTGAGAGTTCTCAGAAGAGGTTGTGGTGGTAACTCAAGTTTTCGTAGTTAAGAAACCGCGAGTCTAAGAAGTGTCAGGTTGAGAGTGTAGGTATGTACTGGTGTCCTTTTTGGTATCGGAACTGATCTGTCTGGAATCAGTCGTTTCATTACAGAGACGAAAATTTATACAGTAGATCCAACTAGTATTGAAAAGAAGGTTCCTCATTCGCAGAAAATTAAAGTACCGACGTCAGTGGTAGACGTCACTAAAACCTCGGGTTTTTATTTCAGACTGTCACAAAGGTGACAAAAGGGTAGATAAAGGGTACTTCACTACCCTGGCCTACGGTACTAGAAGCAGAAAACTTACAACTCGAAATCCGGTTGAAAAAGCGAGAGGAGAAAGTGAAAGTAGTTCTCTGAAAAATTGAGGAGAAGTGAAAGACGGTATTCCCACCACAGTAGACGTATAGACTCCAGTAACTATAAAGAGGACCGTTAGAACTAAGGTCGAACACAAAGAAGGTCAGGTCGCAAAGAGTACTACATGAGACGTATATTCAATTTATTCGTCCCACTGTTATATGTCGGAACTGCGTGAGGAAAAGGATAAACCTTGGTCAGACAACAAGGTATAGGTCAAGATTGACAACGAAGGACTGGACGTATGTATAAAGAGTTCTCCGTCCAGTCCACCAGACCATAAGGGTAGAGAAAGTCTTAAAAGGTGTCAAATNTCTTTATCTACAAAAAGACCTTGAGAGAACGAAAAAGGTACTAGGTCGCCTACAACCGTTAAACTAGAGACCAAGGAGACGGAAAAGATTTTGGTCGAATTTGCAGTCCCTCAAGTGCCAAGTGCATAACGACTTAGGACCGAACCTCTTAAAACTCGTAATGAAATGATCACACACTCTACTCACGTTAACACGCCATCAAACTCGTAAGAAACCGTAACGGAAAGAAACCTTAACCTTATTTTTGACTGGAAAAGGTTAGGACACCGGTGACGACTCAAAAGGTTTAAACGACCGTATAACTCACGTCGTGAAAGTGTCGTAGTAGAAAGTCCTAAACTTTATCGAGTTAACCTTAAGGTAGTGGAGGTGATCGAAACAAGCATCACTACGAAAGATTCCGGGTGAACTGAAGTGTAAGGTTCTACAGACCAAGATCTAATCACTAGTGTAGTAGTACTGATAGACCCAGTACTTCTGGAAAAAACATGTCAAGAAGGTACATAAGAACGGTGGAGAAGAATTATAGAAGACGAAGACAATCCAGGTATGGTGAAGACAGGAAATAACTCGGGTAGAAACGTACTTTACAAGGGAACCATAGAGATTAAAAACTTCTCTAGAGATCAGAAAGGGTTAGACAACAAAAGGAGATAAAGAAACGTAACTAGTGACTTCTTCCGAAAGANAAACCTTGAGACGTAAGTCTACGAATATAGAAAGGAAAAGAGGAAACGAAAAGAGAAGAGAAGAAAAGTGTCGATAAACATTCCGGAGGGGTCCGTCGGTAAAACGAAAAAAACGTAAAGAAAAGATACCCCTACCAGAACTAGGGACAGAGGACGTGTTACAGTGCTTGAAGGCAGGTATCAAGTAGTCCGTGAGATAGATAGTCTAGATCAGGGAATTTAGATAANAGACAACAAAAGGAGATAAAGAAACGTAACTAGTGACTTCTTCCGAAAGAATAGAGAAGAACGATAAGAAACCTTGAGAAGTAAGTCTACGGATATAGAAAGGAAAAGAGGAAACGAAAAGAGAAGAGAAGAGAAGTGTCGATAAACATTCCGGAGGGGTCCGTCGGTAAAACGAAAAAACGTAAAGAAAAGGTACCCCTACCAGAACTAGGGACAGAGGACGTGTTACAGTGCTTGAAGGCAGGCATCAAGTAGTCCGTGAGATAGATAGTCTAGATCAGGGAATTTAGATAAAGAGTGAAGGTGACATATTAGTATTCCCTAAACTAAATCCAGTATGGACTTACCAGATCGCCAAAAGGGATGAAAGAAGTTAAATTCAGACTAAAACCATTAATCCTCAAGTACTAGACTCGGTGTCAGTCGAGGACCAGAACAAAAACAACTGACATATCTCGAAGAGGTAGAAACCGACGTTTCTTATATTAGTCAGACTAAAGCCACAACTGGTAGACCACTACAGGTACACATCTCAGAAGAGAACACAACAACCTTCTCCCACAAACGATACTGGTCACGTAAAAGAAACGTTTTGATATAATCAGAAACGGGACGAAGTAAGGCGTAAGGTTCCGGTTTAAACGGACAATGAGGTCCACAAAGAACTGAAGGATGAAAACGTAAGGTCAGGGGATATTACTTTTCCTGTAGAAAAAACCCACAATCAAGATTTTCTAGAACATCCAGAAGTATTTTGGCAAGCTGAAGTAAAAGAAGTCGTAATGACCAACCCCGTATCTGAACCTATTGACACTATAACGTACCAAACGGAACCTCTGTTTGTCTCTAGTAAGACAGTAAAAACTCTAACGTAGGTTCATGACGTAAAACCTGAGAAGACAACTGGTGCTACCGATGAGGTAAAGAAGACTCCCTAAGGACGGGCGTCATCATCTATATTACCAGTAGACTCAATTTAAGTGGGTAAGGTCAGGTAAAATCAAGCGACTAAGGATCTTACAACTACAAGTGGGAACGGTAGAGAACAAACTGGTGAAGGTTAAACGGAACTAAGTACCTGGACTGTAAGGTCCAAGGATACGTTATAACGAGAAATGTCGTAGTCTGGAACGAAGATAGTGGTCAGTGTAGGTGTCGACCCATAACAAAAACGAAACCGAGGTAGGGAAGTAAGAAAGACATCAATAAAGAAGAGACTAGAGGTCATCGTATAACCCGTGGATTACTGGACCCCTAAAGGAGAAAACCATAGGATAGTATAACGGAAAAGTATGACAAGTACCCCAAGAGTTCCGTTCTTATGACTTCACCGAACGGTCAGGGAAGAGGTCACCTGGTATAAGACAGTCTTAAATTTACTAAGATATTCATGGATTAAGGGTCTAAACACTGAAGGACCAACTTTACCTTACAAAAGACAATAGAGACAGACTTAAGACTGACTACTATTACAAACTCCGTGACCCAATCCAAACTTCCTACACTCCTAACTGGATGGTAATTTATTACCTTATTATTATTGGATACCACCGACCACCACTTTATCAATGAATTAAACAATGGACATAAGTGGACCGAACTCCATAGATATCCTTTGTATCGAAACAATTGACTCACTATTCCACGGTGTCATACTTCTGAACTACTCATCCACATTTGACCGGTGACGTACAACACGATCTCTCTAATTCTTCTTTTTACTTTTTGAGTCACGAAATTTAATAGGTGTGTTACACCAATCTTTTGGTCTTCTGAAAATCGTAATTTTCTTAGAAGAAAGAACACCGACAACCATCGCTCTTTGGTCTCAGACTGGGATATCGAACAATTTACTGTTGTATCTACTTAAGTTTCTGAATCCAAAGAATACACTTTTACGTATAGAACCCTTTTTCATTCTAAAACCTTAAACCTCTCCACTAGGACGCTTCCTAAACCTATTAAGACAAATGTCGTTTTGATTCGGGTAACTGGAAAACAACTCTCGTTTCTATCGGGGAAGATAGGACACAAGATCAGAAAGGAAAAGAAATTTTTCGGTGCCACTGAAAGTCACTTCAACAGTAGATTGGATCCCTATGACTAAACGGAGTACAAAGTAGGATGAATTTCGTAAAGAAAACCTGGATATGCATCTTAGACTAGGACGGCCCTGGGTTAATGTTTCTGTGTGTACTTTCCGGTTATACAACATGAAGTTTTGTGACTTTTTATAACGATCTTCATTTCTTTCCACGACTAAGAGTGTTTCAAACCTCAAGAATGACACATGAAGTAACGTGTTTTCGTCGGTCGGAGCAGCTTTTTACTTTACTGTATGACTTCTGTCGTGAATGCTACGATCCATCTTCAGTCAAGGAACACTCACCCTCTGGTGTCTCTCGTACCTTAGACAAAAGTTGGTCACTCATCACATATATACCCAGACCCGTCCTTCTCAGGTTGATACTTATAGTGAGAAGTACCATACGACTATAGTCAAAACGGTTTGACAACGAAGACGGAATATGTAAATCCCTATGTTTCTAGAGACACCGATCGAGATTCAATTTGCAGTTGGGAGTCACAGTTCGTAGTCCAGGTGAGTTTCGTTTACCAAACTCTTCACCCGTCTACCATCAAGAGGTTTCCTTATAGACTTATACTAACGGTCTCCTTCCCTTTCCTTTACACCCATCGTTTTGTTGGCAGTACAGTAGATCCTTCGATGACGGGGTAGTATTTCGGATTTTTAGGTGGCGTTTGTTTATTAATGGTAACAAATTTTAAACGGGCAAATTTTTACCGTTTACAAAAGATGAATCCCTTAATAGAAGTAACATTTCTACTACTCTCTAATTCATTAGACAGATATCACCATTTTTACCCTGAAGTATATCTCGACAAACTGGTATTTCGGGGATGAGAATTTCTTTTACTTCATTCGTTTAATACGTATATGATATTGTAAATTTTCCATGTTAATTCCTTATATATCATTTTTCATTTAAAGGGAGAGTGGGGACGGGGAGTTTATGGTCAAAAGAACCCTACAGACAATAACATGGTCAAAGAATAAATTAGGGAATGTATACCTACACACGAGTCAACGAAGTCAGCACAGGTTGAGGTACGCTGGGGTACCTGACATCGGGGGGTTGGGGGTGGGGGGTCCGAGGAGACAGGGACCTTAAGAGGTCCGTTCTTATATCACCCAACGGTACGGGAGGAGGGGGACACATACACATGTGTATATATGTTCGTATGTGTTTATAAATAGGATTTTTGTGTTTTTCTATCATCGTATTCTAATAAAATACGAAAAAATTTTTATATAGGTAGACTGTCAAAACCGTTGAAATGTATAAACATTTCATCACACCAGAACAACTAAAACGAGAATAGACTTTCACTTTCAGTGAATCAGGACAGACTGAGAAACGTAGGGGGTACCTGATATGTCAGGTTCCTTAAGAGGTCCGGTCTTATGACCTTACCCATAGGAAAGAGGTCCCCTAGAAGGGTTGGGTTCCTAACTTGGGTCCAGAGGGTGTAACGTCCTCCTAAGAAATGGTCAACTCGGTGTTCCCTTCGGGTTCTTATAACCTCACCCATCGAATAGGGAAGAGGTCGCCTAGAAGGGTTGGGTCCTTAACTTGGCCCCAGAGGACGTAACGTCCACCTAAGAAATGGTTGTCGATAGTCCCTTCGGGACGACGATAGATACATCACAAATAACAGTATATCTCGAAATAAACACATTGATCGAATGAATATGCAGAAATTCAAGAAAGGTTGAATTTTTTTACGACGTTACTTATTTATGGGAACATATCTTTCGAAAAACGAGTACAACCTAATATATACGTCCTATATCAGGATTTTTCTCTTAAAAAACTTATTTTCCTATACGCACGAAAATTAAACAATCAATGATGGTTTAACGGAAGGTTTTCATATTAAAGCCCAAAATAATGATAGTCGGTACATACTTTCGTGAATAAAAGAACATGATAGGACGAGTTGAGTCCCAAAATAGTAAAACTAGAAATAGTTGGACTATTCACCTTTAAGAATAAAAGGAATATCCAAATCAAACGAAAAGAAAAAAACTTGATAAATAAAATAAAAACCAACGTGACTCAGAGGTAACGACACACGCCCGAAAGAGATCAACGTCCTTCATCCCCGACGAGAAACTAAGCCACACGTCCGAAGAGGAACGCTATCGACGAGAACGATGCCTCGTGTCCGAGACCTCGGACGTCATAAACCATCAACACCGGTTACCCGAATCAACGAAACATCGTACACCTTAGAAAGACCTGACCCCTAGTTTGGATACAGGGAACGTGACCGTCCGTTTAGGAATAGGTGACACGTGGTCCCTTCAGGATTAAACGAAAAGAAAATAATATCCACTAAAACTTGTAGACTTCAGATTTTCTTTGATTATTAAGGTCAGTATTCACAAGTATAGGAAATAGAGGACTCAACAATTAGGAAAGTGAAACTAAATACGATCAATTAATATCTAAGTACTTTATTCGAAATAAAACAAGACAATGTTTATGACAGGAGTAAACAAACTTCACTTCAACGAGTCAGCACAGACTGAGATGCTGGGGTACCTGTATCGGACGTCCCGAGGAGGTAGGTACCCTAAAAGGTGTGTTCTTATGACCTCACCCAACGGTAAAGGAAGAGGTCTCCTAGAAAGACTGGGTCCCTAGCTTGGGTCCAGAGGGCGTAACGTCCGTCTGAGAATGGTAGGCTCGGTGGTCCTTTAGGGAGTCATAAACAAATGTTTTGACAATAAGCTCCGTCTTAGAACAAAAGTCAAGTGAATATCAAAGATAGTGACGTAAAATTTTGTACCACCTGAAAAACCACATTTCTCACTCTAATCCTGAGGGTGAAAGGAAAGGAAAGATCTAATTTCTTTTTGTTTTGAAGGGTAAAGTTGTTTATATGTCACAACGAAAGAACTCTTCTATTATTAAATTCTCAAGACAGACGGAACACAGAGAGTGTCAGGTCATTAAATAGTCACGGAAAGTTCGACGAAGGAGTCTCAGCTCGAAATAATAAAAGAATAATCATTAATTAAATAATAAACATGACTAAACGAGACAATATATTGAATTTGAATATGCTACGATGTAGAGTGAAGATATAACATATTTCATACTTCGAGTAGGTTCTCCGTTTCAGTAAAGGTAACAGTGTCCCTCATTTATGCCTTCGACCCCAACTTTGTCGAGATGACTACCTGTAAACTACGACTGACTGTCGTCCCCACTTCCGACTTCCATCACCAACCCCGAAGTCTTCAGCATCCAGAGTCTCCACTCGTTCGCCCTACTCTCCTGACTCCTTCGGGACGGTGAGTCCACAGAACCCGGCTCAGGAGCGACCCGTACAGAGGGGTGTCCGTCGAGAGAGAGAAAAGGTGGGGTGTTCGTTGGGGTCATATCTCCTGTCTCGACCCCACACTCGCCGTGTCTTACACCATCTAAGGAAGTGAATTCTGTGACCCCATCAGTGACCTCTTTTGTTCACCTGAAGGACCGGTCTCCCCCTTACGTTCAAGGGTGGTCGATCCGAGGACGTGATAGAGGCCGATTTTATGGTCCTGGATTAGGTCCCAGGTGTTCCTCCGTCCCTCTGTAAGTCCCTTCCGACCCAGTACGGAGACGAACCCGTGTGATCGTGACACTGTGTGTGTCGCCGGAACATACGTCCGAGAAAGTTGTGTGCCTAGTCCAATGTCCAGAGAGCCGATGTTAGGTACGCTTTCCCTGTCTTGGTCCGTGTCCCCAATCAGACTCTACTGAATCCCGAGGGTCTTTAGATAGAAGACCCATAAAAGGGGTTTCGAGTGGACCAGAACTCGTGAGGACGGTTCCTTACCGAATCCGATGGTCACTGGTGCACCTTTTGGAACGGACAACGAAACTACGACTACCGACAGTCCTTCTACTGTCGATGCAATTTCCTAACATACGGGAAGACTCCAAGATACATGGACTAGAAAATTTTTCTTCGGGAACTAAAAGATTTCGGACAATATAGTGGATCAACTTTGAACCGTTTCATACACTTTCACTAAAATTTTTTTACACACGCAGAGACTTACACTCACGTACGTCCTATAAACTCTCTTAGACGAAGTCAAGTCAAGTCAAGTTCAGTGAGTCAGCACAGGCTGAGAGACGCTGGTGTACTTAACGTCGTGTGGTCCGGAGGGACAGGTAGTGGTTGAGGGCCTCAAGTGAGTTTGAGTGTAGGTAGCTCAGTCACTACGGTAGGTCGGTAGAGTAGGAGACAGCAAGGGAAGAGGAGGACGGGGGTTAGGGAGGGTCGTATTCTCATAGGAAGACTTTAGATATGAAAATAAGTCTAATGACATATAACAACAAAGTTCTTGAACTAACAATCTTGTAATTCATAATATAAGTTGTTGTTCTAAAATTGGGATCAAATGTTACTTTATTTATTCAACTGTTTCGTGAAACTATAACTAATTATTATGCTAGAGAATCTTTTATATACATCGTCGTACAAAAATCGGATCATTATCTCCATATGAAAAATATCCTTCTTAAGAATCATGAAAAACCTAAGAACGGTCTACGTTATGTTTTAATAAAGTGACGTATTGGGGAAAGACGGTTTTTAACTGTTTATCTTTTCAGTTCTTTCATCAGTCACAACGATCATTCGCTTTTACGGTAAACACAAAGTTAAACCATTTTATTGAATACGTTAATTCTTTTCACTCCGTACCATCTCTGTCGTTCCCAATCCTCAGCTGTGGTAACGTGGTCAAGACGGAGACGGAGATTCCGAGATATAAAGCCCTGTGGAGACTCCCCCAAGTCACCATTTCTTGGGTGGACGGTTCGCTCAAGTTAGGGACACACCACTTCTCGGGGACCTCTTTTTTACCGTTGGGTGAGGTCATAAGAACGGACCTCTTAGGGTACTCGTCTCCTCGAAGTACTCGAAGTCAGGTATCAAGCGTTTCTTAGTCTGTCCTGACTCGTTGATTTGTTGTTGTTGTAGAGACTCGAGGGAGACAGAAAAGAAAACATTTTACCCCTATCATTTCTGATAGAATCTTCCATCAACGTTCCTATTACCGTTTCATAAAACGAGTCATTACCATATCAAATAATAATAATTTCTGTACCCCTCACTTAACAGTTAGTTCTCGTTTTACCTGAAGGAAACTGAGTCTTTCTTAATCCAAGGATTTGACTTTAACCAATGTCAATGATTTACATTTAATTTGGTATTAGCGAAACCTAATATTTGTAAAGAAATAAAGATCATCCTGTCTTTGTCAAACTTTAAAGATCCGTTGAAATATCATACTTTTAATCACAGAGTACCCACCTTTATAATGGGGTTTAAACCTTTGTGACATACAGGTACTCGTTTAGAGGGTTGATGAGAGTCGGTCACAATAATAAAGATTTTATAAACACTACTCCTCGGTGAAAGTCCGATTTTAATTTTCTGTATATTACCGAAACAAAACCTTTTTATTTAAGTAGTTATAAAAAGGTACCGATATTTTTCATAAACTTTTACTTTATTTTGTTTCATAATTTTTATAGAACCATACACAAAAAAGGAACCTATTACTCCATGAGTAAGTTCAGGAGAACCTTTTCTTATAAAACACGAGACCAGTTCCACCGGATGAAAGGAAAACACAACTTCCTAAAACTTTAATCTTCAATAAACATAAAAGGGTCCCTCACAGGTGCAACCCTTCTTTCTTTTAATATACGGACTTCTCGCACCAACCGGTTAAATAACAACAAACAGATACCATCGGATGTTCATTTATGTATCTTAAGTTCAGAAAAAGGGGGGAGTCCTTTGTCACAAAGTAAAACAAAATACTATCTTATCATAAGAAAGGGAACAAAACCACAGAAGTTTCCACTTAAGAAACCCGAGTTTTAGACTTGGCTTGGTAGATATGTAGATTCTCTGTCTCCTTTCTCTTATATAGTCTTCAGAAAGGAATGTCCCAAAGTTATTCATATACAAAAGGAAGAAGACTTTTTTAACGAGTGTAAAACCAAGGAGATTTCAGAAGTAAAATTCTTTAATAGATGTTTTCATTTAGGGAAGGAAACTGTAAAAAAGTATAGGTATACTTGAACAAAGACACAGAAGATACCTTTTTACTCATAGGGTCGGTGGACCCCATAATATTTAAACCCCTGAGAGTAGTTCTTCTTCCGTATTAACGTTAATAGGAATCTAGTTTTTCTCAAACGGTGCCTGTGTATTTTATTTGACTGAACAATCCATGTCTACCATCTCAGTTTCTCCTTGAAAATTTTGGTCCCCAACCGTCTTAATAAAGTAAGTAAACACGATTCACGGGAGAGGACCAGTGACGCCCATTGAACGTCTTCAAATAAAAAAGAGATCTGGTCAAAAAGATACTTTGTACCAAACACGTTGATACGAAGGGACCACCAAGTCGCCTTTTCTTAGGCGGACGGTTCCGTCCTCTGTACCCAAACTACGGACCCAACCCTTCTAGGGGGACCTCTTCCCTTACCGTTGGGTGAGTCATAAGAACGGACCTTTTAGAGGACCTGTCTCCTCGGACTGTCAGACGTCAAGTACCCAACGCTTTCTCCGTCTGTACTGAATCCTTGATTTGTTGTTGTTGCACGTTAATATGTACTTGAGGTACGACCCGAAGGATATACTCCTCTCTTTAGAATTCTTTTCACTGAGAGTTGGAATGTCCTCAGTCTCAGAAGAAAGGGAGTGAGTGGGATAATGGAAACTGGTAGTTTGTTATAATTAATCCGAACATACCCTTTTATTGTGAAAATAATGGGTGACACGAGAAGAGAAAAAGAGTACTGAAGCGGTAGTTAGGGTCCCTTAGGACGTATACTTGACTACCGTGTACTGTCCCTACTACACACTTTGTCCTTCCGTCGGAACTCGGATTCGTCCACTCCTTTACTTGTGGGAGGAGGGGAGGGCCCGAGTGAGGACGTTGTCGTCGGAAACACATTCGGGATCTTCGTAGTTTGGAGTCCCTTTCCCCCGTCGGGTTACAGTGACTCACAATTTGGATTTCTCGACACTTTAGTGACTCAAAATGAAAGTCAAAAACCGTAGTCCATCTTACGTGTCTCAAAAGGGACCACCGAGTCTGCCATTTTTTTTTTTTTTAGGAGGACGTTACGCCCTCTGGACCCAAACTAGGGACCCATCCCTTCTAGGGGACCTCCTCCCGTACCGTTGGGTGAGGTCGTAAGAACGGACCTCTTAGGGGTACCTATCTCCTCGGACCGACCGAGTTTTTCTCAACCCGTACTGACTCACAGATTCGCGTGTGTGTCTCTTACACCACCACCCCCCCCTCAGAGTCTACTCTTTAACACACTTTGTATAATGACTTTTAAAAATAGAAGATAACAACAACAAATCAGCGAGCAAGTACAGACTGAGAAGTGTAGGGGTATCTGACATCGGAAGGTCCGAGGAGACAGGTACCCTAAAGGGTCCGTTCTTATGATCTCACCATCGGTAAGGGAAGAGGTCCATAGAAGGGTTGGGTCCCTAGTTTGGGTACAGAGGACGGAACCGTCCGTCTAAGAAATTATACTTCGGTGGTTCTTAGGATAAATAGACAAATTTTTAACACTAACTTCATCCTTAAGAAGCCGGATTACTGAAATTGAAAGAATTTCTCTACCCTTATGGTCTGGTGGACTGGACGTAGGACTCTTTAGACATACGTCCAGTTCTTCGTTGTCAATCTTGACCTGTACCTTGTTGTCTGACCAAGGTTTATCCCTTTCCACATGTAGTTCCGACATATAACGGTGGGACGAATAAATTGAATATACGTCTCATGTAGTACTCTTTGAGACCCGACCTCCTTTGTGTGTGACCTTAGTTCTAAAGACCCTCTTTATAGTTACTGGAGTCTATACGTCTACTGTAGTGGGAATACCGTCTTTCACTTCTTCTTGATTTCTCGGAGAACTACTTTCACTTTCTCCTCTCACTTTTTCAGCCGAATTTTGAGTCGTAAGTCTTTTGATTCTAGTACCGTGGACCAGGGTAGTGAAGTACCGTTTATGTACCCCTTTGTCACGTTTGTCACTCTCCGAAATAAACCCCCCGAGGTTTTAGTGACGTCTACCACTGACGTCGGAACTTTAATTTTCTACGAACGAGGAACCTTCTTTTCAATGCCGGTGGGATCCGTCGTATAATTTTCTGTATAATGAAACGGTTGTTTCCAGACAGATCAGTTTCGAAACCAAAAAGGTCATCAGTACATACCTATACTCTCAACCTGATATTCCTTTCGACTCATGGTTTCTTGAATACGAAAACTTGACACCATAACCTCTTTTGTGAACTCTCAGGGAACCTGACGTTCCTCTAGGTTGGTCAGGTGGGATTTCCTTTAGTCAGGATTTACAAGTGACCTTCCTGACTACGATTACGACTTTGAGGTCATGAAACCGGTGGACTACGTTTCTTGACTGAGTAACCTTTTCTGGGACGACGACCCTTTCTAACTCCGTCCTCTTCCCCTGCTGTCTCTTACTCTACCAACCTACCGTAGTGGTTGAGTTACATGTACTCAAACTCATTCGAGGCCCTGAATCACTACCTGTCCCTTCGGACCACACGACGTCAGGTACTTCAGTGTTTCTCAGTCTGTACTGACTCGTCGATTTGACTTGACTTACTGAAATTGTCTTTTCGGGTTAAAAGTTAATCTCTCTGTTTGTATAGTCTCAACCCTCACTGGTCTTTACAGTGGATTGGATCAAGATCAGATTCTATATTAATCTGAAAACTAGAGAAGACACTCTTCTCCATTCATATAAAGGGGTCTATTTATTATCCGAACGAATGACAAACAAGTTTTTCGTCATTTAAGGAGTTCCAGTCACATCAAATCGACACTAGGTTTGGGTGGCACACGTAGTCTAGTCAGACTAGTATATCCAATATACAACTACCCGAAACCCCTGTTCCCTTTGGGTCCCTAACCATTTATACGACTGTGAGTATGAGGAACGACAAGGTACTCATTATCTCAGACACAAAGATTAGTTTCTCAGAACACAGAAGTCGGTCTTAGGTACTTTGTCATTGTCCGATTAAATAATCAAACATTCATCTCGTTTTCGTTTAGGGTCTGGACTGTCATCGGAGGGTGGGGCGACTTTCATAAAAAAAAAAACTTGACATCGTAAGATATTAATTATAAAATTTGGTCAAGGTTTTTGATTAAGTAAATAGAATAAGTTGATAGTGTGACACTATTATTTGATAAATATCTTTAGTTATTTAAATTTCTTATGAGTCATGATACTGGTTACTCCCCAATTACAGGTTTTATATATTTTTCAAATACATTGAGTCGTAGTTTTATACTTGTCGAACTAATTTTTACCCGTCCTCTGGACTTATCTGTAAAAAGGTTTCTTTTATATTCTACCAAATGTCCGTATACCTTTCTACAAGTTGTAGTGATTAGTAGTCTCTTTACGTCTAGTTTTGGTGTTACTACATAGTGGAGTATGGACAGTCTTACCGATAGTAGTATTTCCGATATTTGTTGAATGTACAACCGCTCCTACACTTCCTTTCCCTTAGGACCGTGTGACAACGACCTTACATTTAACCACGTCGGTGACACCTTTTGTTAGACGTCCAAGGAGCTCTTTGATTTTTATCTTGATGGTATACTGACTCATTAAAGTAAAGAACCATATATAGACTTCTTTTACTTTTTCCATGTATATAGGATTACTAGTATCGTCGTAATAAACGTTAACGGTATTATACCTTCGTTGAAATTCACATAAAGTTGTTTACTTACCCATTTCACCACTGTGTATGTGTATATACATATGTGTATGTGTACATGTTACCTTATCACGTATACACACACATCTGTACGTCTCTGTATGTATGTTACCTTATAATAAGTCGGTATTTTTCTTACTTTCAAACGGTGAATATTGTTATATCTACCTGGATCTCGTCTAATACCCGGAGGGAGCACCGAGTTTATCATGTCTTAGGTGGACGTTACACCCTCTGGACCCAAACTAGGGACCCTACCCTTCTAAGGGACCTCCTCCCGTACGGTTGGTTAAAGTCATAAGTGCGAACCTCTTAGAGGTACCTGTCTCCTCGGACCTCTCGATGTCAAGTACCCTAGAGTTTCTCAACCTGTACTGACTCACCGACTTGTGTCGTGTCTCGTATAATATGACTCACTTTACAGTCTGTCTCTTCCTGTTTATGACATACAATGGTGAATATACACCTTAGACTTTTTTTAATTATGTTGTTTTGTCTTTGTATGTCTATGTTTATTGTTTGATCACCGATGACACCCCTCTCCTTCCCCCTCCCCGTGTCATCCCCCTCCCCTAATTCTCTATGTTTGACGATACACGTTTTATTTATTCGTTACTCTTATTTAACATGTCGTGTCCCTGTATATGGGTAATAAAACATTATTAAAATTTATCTCATATTAGACACTTTCATAGTGATACGACATGTGGACTTTGATCATATTATAACATTCAGTTTATATGAAGTTATATTTTTTATTTTATTAGCCTTATATTTTAATGTAATAAGAATATTTATCATAAAAAAATAGTCTTTCGTTTTGAAATCGTTTTAAAATTACTCCGTACGACATATGGAACAAGGGGTTTTGTCCTTTTATATCGATTTAGGTCGTGTCTCAACTATTAACAGACAAAGGGAGTGGTTCTAAAACTGACTTATATATAAGTCAGTGGTGTCTATTGGGATC
Organism: Capra ibex; assembly: GCA_006410555.1. NCBI lineage: Eukaryota > Metazoa > Chordata > Mammalia > Artiodactyla > Bovidae > Capra > Capra ibex. Next base: position 756,062 of record SJYO01041148.1, read on the forward strand.
TCGGGAGACGCGACGAGTACACATCCATCTCCACCAGTTAATGATAAAAATTCACTTATTTATCGTGATGAAAAATTCTGATTGTCACCATACTTTCTGGACATATTTGAAAGAATCCCAAAGAGAAAGTACATAGGAAAGTACAAACTTTTTATCTTGTTCAGAGATTAAGAAAACAGGAGAGGGAATACACTTTCAGATTCTTCCACTTGACTAAGTTGTTTCGGAGTGGTAGACACAAATGAACAAGGTCCTCTAAGAAGAACACGTCTTCCGTCTCGTAGTAAACGAGTCTCTTCCCTCATTCAGACTGGGTCCCTCTGACGTCCGTAGACATAGTGGGACCTCGAGAGAGAGACGTATTAAGACGTAATCCTCACTGACGATTTTGAATCCTTACACATCACGTCGCTCCCCTCACCAACTTTATATATGTGGTTCTAAGTTTAGACGTTGTTTAACATTATAGAAATAAAAGATTTTGTCTAGAGTAGGACGGAGTCTTTGGGACAAGGACGACTACCGTTTGTTTATTAGTGTGAAAGATTACTTTCCGTTCCACAAGAGAATTTTAAGTTTAAATAAAACTTCTAATATTTAAGACTAAATAATAAAAGTTCCGAAAATGAGGGAAAGAAAGACGAGTTTGACCACAAGTCCATAATCCCCTTCGAGATCGTCGGAATCTCGAAACCCCCTTCCGTCAGAGAAAGAGAGATCGGAAATTACTCTACGGGAGTAAAACGGAACTCGGACACTCCCGACACTAGACCACGGACCACTCAACACCGACCAGAATAGATCTGACTAAGACATCATAACACGACAATAAGTGTCCAGTCACTAGTATCTAAATCGGTGACGGAAATACATGTTACTGGGATACGAGATCCGGAGGAACCAGATAACCAGGATATGTACTCACGGGGTGGTCTTTCGAGGTCCTGGAAACTGACGAAACGGTACGGACTGACATCCTATGTCCTAAGACATCCTGTCGAGTTCTGGGGAGTGAATCGGTAACGATAAGACGGGTATACTCGGGACAACGAGGTTGTGGTTTGACCTATACCCTAAAACGACAGAGTAAAATATTTATATCTGGTGATCGAGGGTACGAAAACTTCATAGGGAGTTGGATAAACTATAGAAGGGAGGAGAGTGGGACCCCGAAGGGACCACAAAGTCTACCATTTCTTAGACGGACATTACGTCCTCTGTGCTCAAACTAGGGACCTAGTTCTTCTAGGGGACCTCTTCCCTTACCGTTGAGTGAGGTCATAAGAAGGGACCTCTTACGGTACCTGTCTCCTCGGACCGTCCAATGTCAAGTACCCCAACGTTTCTCAGTCCTGTACTGACTCACTGATTGCAAGGAGAGTGGGGTTCCTATAACTGGGGCTCTCTCCTCGATCTATAAGAACGTATACTGATGAACGGGTTGTGGGTAGGAAGATCCGAGGTGAGGCATCTTTAATCTTCTTAGAAAAGAATAAAGACAACCTACCTTAGAAGGAAATGTTAATAGAAGTAAGAAGAGAAATGACACCGAATGTTATTTATAAGAGTCTGGGAGTACAAAACAAGAACTATATATTTCCCTTCAAATCTTAGACAAAAAAATTTCTGAAACAAAGTCACTTCGGACCTAAAGTGTTTCCTCAGTTTTGTCAGACAAAAATATGAGTTTAGACTCGTTACCGTAACAACCAGATCCCTTATGGATAGATGATGAGGAAGATACCCTCTCATTTTGAGACCCAGATCGAAATTAACGAGTTCCCGTTATCACCTTCCACTTTTTGACCTGATGACACTCTTTTTTTTATATAATCCGTCATAAAAAATTTACGAATAAGAAGGGTCCATTTTATAGTGGGGGACGGAAGAAGGTCGGGACAACAAAGACAGACCCATGAATGGAAGGGTTTCTGTAAGGTACAAGAATAGGTTCCTTATCGTTAGTTTCTGGAGACCCTTCGACCCAAGGGCCCACTTGATTTCCCTCTGCATTTTAACTCATTATTTTTGAGGTTTTTCTTCCTATATAGGTTTAGACTAGGTCGGGTAACTAATACTTTCTTTATGTTGAGTGTATTCGAAAGATCAAGTTTCTGACGCTTTTGTCCCATTGTAATAAATGGGAACTCAGAGTCGTACGGGGGGAGTGGGACGGTATGATTGGAGTACGTAGAGAAGGTTCACATTTCGTGTCTCATCGAAATTATTAGAGAAGAACCAGAGGAAATGGGTAATTTCGTGTCTATATTTCCTTTGTATGTCTATATTTGTAAGCGAGGAGACAGGGACCCTAAGAGGTCCGTTGCTATGACCTCACCTAACGGTACGGGAGGAGTGGTTATCGGGATGCATTATATTTTTAAATTTCCTTCGGAGAGTCTTTCTTTTATTGTCATCACCTTTATATCTTATGTGATTTCTTCTCGTGGTTTTTCTACGTTCATATATACCTGTTTAGAATTATATACTAAAAAATGAATACTAAACTTAAATAAATGTTCTATTACTCGTAATAAAAATTTTATTATATAACATTCTTTTTACATACTTTTGGTATCATATTTCAGGGACCCCTTTTTTCTTCACATAATAAAATCACAATAATTTAATGTATGTTTCATCATATTATAGTGAACTGTCTGACACTATTCACTTCCACAATGCGACATTTGGACTTTGGTGATTTTCTAGTTTCGTTTTCAATATTTATATTCGTTTTTTTTTTCTAATTTAACCTTGGTATTTTTATAAATTAAGATTTCTTCCGTCTCTTTATAATTTTATTTATATTGATGTTTCGTTCGTTGTATACTAGTCCAGTCAAGTCAAGTCAGTGAGTCAGCACAGGTTGAGACACGCTGGGGTACCTGACGTCGTGCGGTCCGAAGGGACAGGTAGTGGTTGAGGGTCTCAAATGAATTTGAGTCCAGGCAGCTCAGTCACTACGGTAGGTTGGTAGAGTAGGAGACAGCAGGGGAAGAGGAGGACGGAAGTTAGAAAGGGTCGTAGCCCCAGAAAAGGTCACTCAGTCAAGAAGCGTTGTCCACCGGTTTCATAACCTCAAAGTCGAAGTCGTAGTCCAGTCATCTGTGTCTTTTTAGCAAATGTTTTAAGTCGTAGGTAAGGACCAATTTTCGTTTGTTCAGAGGTTTTGAAGTCGTCTGTCAATCTCTTCCTCTGAATAAGTTTGGACTCTTTCCCACAGATAATCTTTTGTTTTTGGTGTCGATTATAGAATTATCACTTGATGACTTAAAAGTTTCTAGTCGTTGTCCTCTTCCTTTAGATGAGAGTGGTACCGATAAGTGGTAACATGATCTTCTAGGTCGACTAAGTTACTTCGTCCCTTTTTGTTTTCGTAGGTCAAACCTTTCCTTACTTCCTTTGACGTAAGTGTCTGTTGTACTACTAGAAACATCTTCTAAATAACCTTACGTGTTTTTTCCAGTTCTCGATTATTCACTCAAATTGTTCCGACATCCTAAGACTTAGTCATCTGTCTTTAGTCTACATAAAGAAACGATCGTTGTTAGTCAGTCGTTGACTTTCATTCTTTGTTATAATAAAGATTATAGGAATCTATTATACTCTATGAATCCCCATTTAGATTGTTGTATATATGTTCAAGGTAAGTGACCTTTGATATTTTGTCACAACTTACTTTAATCTCCTGGATTTAATTACGACTTCGACTTTGAGGTTATGAAACCGGGGGACTACGTTTCTTGACTAAGTGACCTTTTCTGGGACTACGACCCTTACTACTTCCGTCCTCCTCTTCCCCTGCTGTCTCCTACTCAACCAACCTACCGTAGTGGTTGAACTACCTGTACTTAAACTCGTTTAAGGCTCTCAACCACTACCTGTCCCTTCGGACCGCACGACATCAGGTACCCCAGTGTCTCAGTCTATGCTGACTCACTGACTTGACTTGACTTTAATTACCCCTTTGTAACGAACAAGTGTCCAATCTTCTACAATTCTATAACAATTCCACAATTAAGAGACGTTAACTAGATATACAAGTCGAGTTAGGTCTTTTGTTTTGTTTTTTTGGAGTTGTCCGACAAAACATCTTTAACTGTTCGACTAAGATTTTAAGTACATCTTTATTTTTTTTCTATTATATCAGTGTTGTTAAAACTTTTTTATCTTGTTCAGTTCTCTAGTTTGTGATGGACTAAACTTCTGAAGATTTCGATGTCTTTCGTTCCGTTATACTATGACGAAATTTCTAGTGGATCAAATGGTTACATTACTCATGTCTCAGGTCTTTGTCTGAGTGTTCATATACCAGTTAACTAAAAGTTATTATACGTTTCCGTTGACCCACTGCTTTCCTACAGAAAAGGTGTCTACCAAGATCTTGTTCACCGATAAGTATACGTCTGTTTAAAGTTGGGTATATAGTGTGGTGTATGTTTTTACTTGAGTTTATCTCTTAGATTTTGACATTTTAAAGGTCTTCTTTCGTGTCCTATTTTCACACACACACAAAACGGAACCAAATACGTCTCTAGTATTCATGTTATTGTTTTCGTCCTGGGTGTGTGTATGTGTTTTTACTATTTAACCTGAGATAGTTTTAATTTTGAAGACTCTTAATTCTGTTCAGTCTCTACTCCTTTTGACAAACATTTAGTATATAGACTCTTTCCCGAACATACGTTTAACATATTCCTTGAGAGTTTTTAATTTTTTGCCCACTTGTCAGTTTTTAAAATTGAACCTTTTATAAAATTCTGAGAAGTGATTTTTATGGATACTTATCGTTTACTCGTGGACTTGTCTACATTTTTTAGGAATCAGTAATCCTTTACGTTCGTTGTGGTGTTTATGTTCGATGTTGATATGTGAATAATCTCTTCGACCTTAATTCCCTGATTAGTATATTACCCAACCGTTCCTACATCTCCTGGAATTTGTGAGTACATAGCGACAGACGATATATTTTACAATGTTGACGAAATCTTTCGTTAAACCGTCAGGGAATTTTTCAATTTACGTGTGGTTAATATTAGGCTGAAGAGACGAAATCTGTAAATGTTTCTGAATGTCTATTTATCTATTTGTAAGTATCGTCGAAATAAACATTACCAAATTTTTTTGACCTTTGTTGGGTTTATAGACACTTTGTACTCATCTACTTGTTTTAAACCACATAGGTATCTTACCTTATGATGAGTCGTTAAATTTTTTGACTCGGTAAACACTTGTGTGTTGTACTTACTTAGAGTTTTAACAGGACAACTTACTTTCTTCCATTTGTGTTCTCGTATACAAGATATACTAAGGTAAATGTATTTTAAAGTCTTTTACTTCTGGTATCATAGTCTTCTAATCGTGACCAACAGACCCCTACCATTAAGTCCAACTCACCCCCCGTCCTCTCTTGGTATGTTTCCCCTGTTCCTTTAATAATCTTCACTACTGTACAAGTGATAAAGTTAATACCGTATTAGAGTACACAGACACACATATATATATATATATAAACTACGTAGTAATACCATTTTTTAGTTGTTTTTACATAATTCTGGACAATCCATGTTGGATAGTATGATCTTAATAAATCGTTTGTTTATTTACATTTTTAGATTGAAACGGTCATTTCTAATACTTCAAGATTTACTCTCTTTAATTTATCTTATTTTTAAAATTTATTGAAAAATAATTTTCACCTTCTCCATTGGGGAAGATTCCGTCACGTATCAATTCACAGGTGACTTGGAAGGTCTGTCACCAACGGTACCCTTTAGTCTTCAAGTAGTTTTAGACCCTATGAACCCCTTCGAAAAGAACTTTCTTCATACTGACTTCAAACCAGAACCTCCCAACATATTGTACGTGGTTTACAAACCGATCTGGATTCTTTGCGTGTTAACGAAAATTATTTAACGACCCGACAACAGGAGACAAGTCTCTCAGTTATACAAGTCCCTTACGTGACACGGTCATTTTTTGGTCAGGGAAATCTACTACGACGACTGTTGGGACGGTCGTCCAGTAGAAAAAGGGTCCGGTTTGTGTGTCACACTGACTTCAGATTTTCCCTTCTCCAGTCAGTCTTTATCGGGAGAACAGCCTTGACCCTACACAAACACCTTGACACACCTTCGTGGACATGGGCGGGTACAGACCTACATCAATAATCAGGAAGTAAAAGGGTTCACCATTTGAACAAGTGTCTACAATGACCTCCCTTTCTTTTACAAATCACAAATACGTCGTTTCGACGAGACTTCTTTGGTAAGACAAGTTGACTCCTTTATGGTGTCAATAAAACCATAAGGAAATTAAAACCTTCAGACGTAATAAACGTCCCGACTGGTTTTCTGAAAAATTTTTTAGGTGTTTATTTGTAGTTTAAGGACAAATTATACCACCTACAATAACCAAAAACTTTTTGTTTTCTTGTCAGTCAGTGAGAACGTGGGTTGGGTTTTCGATCGCCTGAAAGACCACAACCGTTGGGTCTTTGGAGTACTGTATTCGGAATAAAATAAAGACTCAACCTTGTAGTGGGTCTTTCATCCGGGACGTGCTTCCGGGAAAGATAAGAATTACAAAGATTTCGACCATCGTTTCTCATCTGTCTGTCTTATTTCGATTCTCCTTCAAAGGTTTCAACTGGGGAGTAGTTGTTCGTTCCTTAAGGGTGGAGTTTTTTTTTTCATAAAAATATAGAAAAATTGCATTCGGAAAGAGTCGACCTATTTACCTATTTTTACGTAACCCTAAGAAAACAAAATCGGGAGAATAACTGATTCTTTTCCGAATAACAGAGTCTTTTATTTCTACTTGTTACTATCAAATACTAAAAAAAGTGTGTACACAATATTGGACACAGTAAACCGTTTGACTTCATTAAGATCCCAGTCAACCTTAATCGAAAGGAAACTAATCAAAGTTATTTTCAACTATCTTCGGGACGAGATTCGTAAGAATGAACCCCTATCAAACCTTATTCTCCTCCTTCCCTTACAGAAAAAAAAAAAAAAAGGGACAGAAAGAAGAATTCAAGGACGACGACGACGAGGATTCAGCGAAGTCAGTACAGGCTGAGACACGCTGGGGTATTTGCCGTCGGGTGGTCCGAGGAGGTAGGGACCCTAAGAGGTCCGTTCTTGTGACCTCACCCAACGGTAAAGGAAGAGGTTGCGTATTTTCACTTTTCAATTTCACTTCAGTGAGGCAGCACAGGTTGAGAGTCGTTGGGGTACCTGACGTCGGGTGGTCCGAGGAGGCAGGTACCCTAAAAGGTCCGTTCTCATGACCTCACCCCACGGTAAAGGAAGAGGTAGAATTCAAGGATGGAGATAACTTAAAGATTAGAGGTGAAAAAGTAAAGTGGAATTGAGACACTGTGATTGAATAGAAGGGGATTTATTGTAACGACCTCTACCCTCATGTCCCGTCTCTTAAAGGACTTCTAAACCTTGTTTCCAATTCCTACCCTACTTCTCCTCATGAATTATGACTTACAATCGACACAGACATTTTTATGAGGTCTGTTATCGGTTGTCCTGGAGAAAAGCTTATTCCTGGAACGGAGAGGGTGTGACGTCGAAGGTGAGGGCGAGAAGTCTAGAGGAACAGGGAAGAAATCTTCAAAGGACCAGGGAGTTTAGATTATAAGGATATCTTATCAAAGAGAGAGTTTGAAGGGGATTTAGTCGTGATAGGTTGGGACCACTACCTTTGTAAGATATTAGACACGGTATGTCAGACAATCAGTGTTCACGGATGACTCGTGAAGTTAATTTATGATGTAAATTAAAATTAATTAAATGTAATTGTAAGTTGTCGATGTACACAGATAATATTACCAATAATTTAACCTATGGTGTCGAGGGTTAGTAAGTTGTAACTCGTTCTCCGGTGATAAAGTCTTGACCTGTCTGAATAATTTCACAAAGAGTTATGTCTATAAAATTTTGTCCTTATCAAATTTTTTGTCCTTATATTTTTTGTCCTAAAAAAAAGAAAGGTGAACGATTCATAGATTATACCAGACACAGGTACACGAACTTTGGATCGGTATTTTTATGACCTTTTCCACTTTTTTCGGTAGTTAAATTCGGAATACTAAGATAACGGGGTCAGAACGAGAGAATTTATGTAGGGAAATTTTTTACGAATATATAAGTAAGTCACGATCACAGGTTTATATTTAACTATTTAGCACTAAGACACAACTTCAAGGATTGTTTATCGAAGAATCCCATCGGTTTGTCACATTATATAGATTCAGTACGGAAATTCTACACGTTAAACACAAAGATTAAAAATCCCATGTGAGGTCAATATACAAAAGAGAAAACAGTCAACGTAGATTCCTTCAAACCGTATGATTTGTCACCTTAGTACACAAACTAAGAGTCGAATTATCTGAAAGGAGAGTCTCTTGATTTATACGGAGACAATTGTAACACATAGATTAACAATAAAGAAAACCATATTTCTTATTCGTGACGTCAGGAAAACTTCCTTCATAATGAATAGGGTTCTCACATCTAAAGTAAAAGCTCATATATACGGAAGAGATCAGAAAAGAAATTTTACAAATAACGTTTGCAATTAAAATTTGTCTACCGAAACAAAACACTATCTCACTAAACTCATGCGTAAATTATCTACGACACTTGTGAAGAGAGATGTTCTTTTGGTAAATGAAAACTCGGTCTCTGACTGTGCTATGAAGGAGAGACTTTGTGATCGATAAGCGAACAGATCGATAAGCGAACGAGATGGAAGGTAAAGAAGACGAAAACCACGGGTCGACAAATCAACAAAGTACGTTTTTAAATCGTAAAGATAAATGTTTCTAGTCTGTTCTTAATATGTGCTCGCGCAGGACAATACTAATCGTAACGGAGGACGGTCGACACGGAAGGAGGGACGAACCACTCGTTCCGTCGACGGAAGTAAGATGACCCATTTTTCAAGACGGTGTCCTTGTAGACAATAGTTTAAACCTTAAATAAAGGAAAATTAAACAGTTTGATTCATTTGAGAGATGTAAAAAGGTCAGTCATAACTAAAGGTAGTAATCGTAGAACAGAAAGTTTGAAACTTAGTGTTACTAGTCAGTTTGACAATAAAACAGTGGGTGATACATATAACTAAACGACACTTTCAGTGTTTATAGAAATAATAAATCAAATCAATATTTTCATTGTGTCAGTACACTTAATTTTATACTTGACTTCCTTTTATCTCGTAAACGGATGTTAGGTGGTGAAATTACGTTAGTAATTAGATGAATAAAGGGGTACGTACAAAAGTGTATCGATATTATTATTACAGGTATTGTTAAATCACAGAATTAAACATTAGTAAATTGTCAAATAGTACACCGAAAAGGTACAATACTATATCAGAAGAGTTTGGAAAGAAAATATTAGTAGTAAAGTCACCGACATATTATAAGGTAAGTTCCAGTGTGATATTAATAAATTTATTAGGGGATAACCACTGGTATACTTTATTTAGACTAAAAATTAAAACTATTTGTTCCTAGAATTCTCGTAGAAACTCGAATATGAAAAAATTTATAAAACGAATTGGATTACCCCATAATAAATAGATAAGGATCTGATAATTAAACGGACAGATATAGATTTCTCACATAGACAGAGATAAATAATGACTAAATGATGTTATCAATTTACAACTTCGGGATTATAGTCCGTACCCATGTTGGTTAGTCACATAATCCTTCTCTAGTAAAAGACGTTAAATTTATATAATTAAATGAGTTTTATAGGAAAAACTTGTCATACGGTTCATGATAAGGACTGTGTAATCTCTCTGTGGGGGGTACAGGATTATTTCGAAAGAAATAATACATACGACGTCTGTCTAGATATCTTCTCTGTCACGAAACTGTCCCTGTGTCTGTATGATATTTTTGTGTATCTACTCCAAGTCAGGAGAGTAAGGTCTCGGAATATGCCGAAGGATCTTCTTCATTGTAAATTTATTTCTTATGTCTGGATCAGTCGTTTTTACAGTCCACCCTATCTCTTTCGTCCACTATCTGAAGTTCGCGATGCTTACTGTACACTTTTGGGTGTTTTCGTTCCCTTACACCACTTGTTGAGTGACTTTCTTTCGTCACACGGACGTCTTCCCGAGTGCACATCCTTATAAACTTACGAAGAAAACGTAAAACGAATTACAAGTAATCGTTAGTCTAAATTTGGAACTTCATAGACAACTCAACTATTAGGTTCAAAGGAAAGGTCGGTTTCAGTAGGATAAGACTATACTTCGTAACATAATCTCCCGGGTAATATGACGTGGGAACGGTCGTAGTCTACCATAGTAAATCCAATAAAATCATCGTCCTATTACCTTTTCTATAATAAATACAAAAATCATAGTAAAGTTCCAGGTACCTCACTCAACTCCCTTTGGGAGTTCCCTTCGAGATAAGTTGTTTAATACGGTATTAAGAAAAGGATTTGTGACTTTAAGGATCACGAAGAGAAAGGAAACCGAAGTGTATAACTTTCGGGTACAATTAAACATTTAAAAGATCACATTTCCCAGTGTATAAGACAAGGAAAACTGGTATTTGTGAAATATTATTTAATAAAAAAAGTATAACTAATCGTTTCTACACACAGTGATTTCTTTACCCAGTGTCATCTCAGTTTAAAACTAACACTTACTAACCTTGTCAAGGATTATTCCCACAGAGAAATCTTTTGACTTTTGAATTCACACTTAACATCTGAACATCTTCTGAACCTTACGTCCTCATCTCTCATCTTTCTTTCATATAGGGGTTTGTTATTACTTTACCGAGGTTTAGTATGGGGTAAGTGTTTAAAAGGATCAGACTTGGGACAGGTGACATTGGTAAGTTCTTCTTTCAACCTTTATGAAGACTTTACATTGAATAAAAGAAAAAAAAAAAAATTAAAATTTTAGAAATTAAGAATGTACGCAAGGGTTTGTACTTGGGGGGAGGGTGGAGGGAGGGGTATTGTAGAGAGACCCAGTAGGGGTACGTGGTCGGGGTTCGTACGACATAGGAGGCAGTCTGTATCTGACCGCTAAGTTAAGAATGTACTATCATATGTACAATCTTACGGTAAGAGGGTTTAGTAGGGTGGGAGAGGGAGAGGGAGACTCAGGTTTTCAGGTAATATATGTAGACACAGAAAAAAGGACAGAACGTATATCCCAGCAGTAACGGTAGAAAGATTTAAGGTATATATACACAATCATATGACATAACCACAAAAAGAAAGACCGAATGAAGTGAGACATATTAGCCGAGGTCAAAGTAGGTAGAGTAGTCTTGACTAAGTTTACTTAAGAAAAATTGCCGACTCATTATGAGGTAACACATATACATGGTGTCGAAAGAATAGGTAAGTAGACGACTACCTGTAGATCCAACAAAGGTACAGGACCGATAATATTTGTCACGACGCTACTTGTAACCCCATGTACACAGAGAAAGTTAAGACCAAAGGAGCCACACATACGGGTCGTCACCCTAACGACCCAGTATTCCATCAAGATAAACGTTAAAAAATTCCTTAGAGGTGTGACAAGAGGTATCACCGACATGATCAAACGTAAGGGTGGTTGTCACATCCTCCCAAGGGAAAAGAGGTGTGGGAGAGGTCGTAAATAACGAACGTCTAAAAACCTAGCGTCGGTAAGACTGACCACACTTCACCATGGAGTAACACCAAAACTAAACGTAAAGAGATTATTACTCACTACAACTCGTAGAAAAGTACACAAACAATCGGTAGGCATACAGAAGAAACCTCTTTACAGATAAATCAAGAAACCGGGTAAAAAACTAACCCAGCAAATAAAAAGACCTTAACTCGACGTATTCAACGAACATATAAAAACTCTAATCAACAAACAGTCAACGAAGTAAACGATAATAAAAGAGGGTAAGTCTTCCGACAGAAAAGTGGAACGAATATAAAAGGAAACAACACGTCTTCGAAAATTAAAATTAATCTAGGGTAAACAAATAAAAACGAAAATAAAGGTCTGAAGACCCTCCACCTAGTATCTCCTAGGACGACACTAAATACAACCTCTCACAAAACGGATATAAGAGGAGATCCTCAAAATATCAAAGACTAGAGTGTAAATCTAGAAATTAGGTAAAACTCAAATAAAAACACATGTCACAATCTTTCACTAGATCAAAGTAAGACTCTGGAAAAAACAACGTACCGGTTAAAAGGTTACATTACATCCGGTTTTCTTAGTACCGAAGGATTTCCTTTTATTTCCTTTAGTTTTATGGCAAACCGACAATCCAGTATTCAATCATCCGTGTTGGACACGAATCCCTCAGTACGTCTCAACACGATCCACTCCTCTCATTATTACGTTAACAATCGAGGTTTTAATCCACCTCATTAAATTAAAAATGAACGAATATTGTTCGTAGTGATTAAAGAGATGAGGATAATATACTGTAGACATTAAGTGACAAATTCATGACACCGTCAGTAAACTGACAATATAAGACTAAGAGGAGGAAGATCCTTGTACCACCAATAAAAGTAAGGAACAGGAGGAATTTCGATATTGAGTGAAACCCGTCATCTTACCCTTACTTTCACTACAAGTAGAGAAAGTCTACTCTCGTCATCGGCCACCTTCTACCTTAGTTTGTCCGTAAGAAACTTGGTATAGGTATGTTATCGGTAACCCTTTACACCTTAACACTCTTCATAACTTACTTCTTAATTGAAAGTATTAGTATCGTTCTCCTTTTGTCTGTTGATGTTTAGTCAAAAAAGATCCATGTACAATGGACGAAACACCTTTACGACGACGACGACAACGACGACGACGACGACGACGACGACGACGATTCAGTGCAGTCAACACAGACTGAGACACGTTGGGGTATCTGTCGTCGGGTGGTCCGAGGGGACAGGGACCCTAAGAGGTCCGTTCTTGTGACCTCACCCAACGGTAAAGGAAGAGGTTACGTACTTTCACTTTAGTGAGACAGCACAGGCTGAGAAGCACTGGGGTACCTGACGTCGGATGGTCCGAGGAAGCAGGTACCCTAAAAGGTCCGTTCTCATGACCTCACCCCACGGTAACGGAAGCACACCTTTACGATCATCGGAAGTTTACGAAGGGTTCATCAGACGTCGGTGTAGAAAACTAACATCACACGGTAGACACCAGAAGAGAAATCGGGGTTTAGTGATACCGTTACTTGTGTCGTCGGCGAGAACATTGCTACGTGTCGCCTCGACAAAAATAACATGTGGTTGACGACTCGGTTCTACCGTCACAGTATTCGGTTACTACTACGGTGGATTTGGTTTCGAGACTGAGAACGTCAATTATGTTTACTGGGGAGTGTAACAGTACATTTGAAGATTGCAGAATCTCGTTACGGTATTTGAGAGTTTTTATGACAAACGTAATCAAAAAAAAAAAAAAGAAGAAGAAGTAAAAAAGATAATGTCAGGAGAAACAGAACTCGAGTTCATACTCTAGTACCACCGATCTGGTGTCAATGTCTGTATTTACCCCAATACGAATTTTAGTAGGAATAGGAGAGACAGGACCGTGACACATGGGGGTTTGTTTGGTTATGTAGATTTTCTAACGGAGAAGAGAAGTCCATTAAAGAAAAGACTCTCAGAGGAATCCGGGAAAACTTATGTTACTAAATATCTGAGTCGGACGGTAGGAGGTGTAAATAGAATTCCACTAGTAACTAATTCGGGTTCTACACAGTCAAGGCAAGTCAAGTAAAGTCAGCGAGTCAGCACAGGCTGAGAAACGCTGGGGTACTTAGCGTCGTACGGTCCGGAGGGACAGGTAATGGTTGAGGGCCTCAAATGGGTTTGAGTACAGGTAACTCAGTCACTACGGTAGGTCGGTAGAGTAGGAGACAGCAGGGGAAGAGGAGGACGGGGGTTAGGGAGGGTCGTAGTCCCAGAAAAGGTTACTCAGTTGAGAAGCGTACTCCACCGGTTTCATGACCTCAAAGTCGAAGTCGTGAGTGGATGTTTATGAAAAGTTCGAACTCCTCAAAAAAACTGACATAACTGTTCCTACAACACCTATATTTTTCTAAGACTTGATTTTAACTCAACCTCAATTTACCTCTGTTTCTTTTATTAATTGTTATGGACCTGTCAAAGGTAAGATGAAACGTACCGAGACAAACACCTTAAGGTAGGGAGAACCTATAGGTTATCGAGTATGTCGGGGTGTGGATGAAGGAGGAAGTTAAAATAAGTTTCGTCCTTCGACTTCCCTTCCTGTCCTTCATCGAAAGAGAAACGTGTGGAGAGAGGTTTAGTTCCTCCTTTCAGGAACGCTCTACAGGAGATTGTGGAACAATGGGTTTGACACCAAGAGTGTACTGTGTACCAAGTAGTGGACCTAGAATTTCACATTGTAAGGTCCATGGTGGGACTAATGACTAAACCTAAGACGTAAAATGGTTCTAGGGATCCATTAAGAATGGGTATCATTTCAAAATCGTCGTGACGGGAAATAGTTGAAAAAGATTACAGTAAAATTGGTCTTGAACCACTATATCGATAGGGGTCCACCTTCCCTCCTACCCTTTCATTAGAAGGAAAAAATTAGGAGAAATCACCCTTTTTCCTTTCCCCTTTACTTTGTCCCTTATTGAAAACCACCCTAACGAGGATCTTAGACGGTATTATAAAGAGACCTCTTCACCACTACGTCTTACGGTGTGGGAGACAGTAAGTCACACTGAGTGCCACCGAGAGACTCAAGTACATTGGATACTTTGGAAGGGTCTCTTCCTTCGTGACCGGAGGAGCCATCATAAAAATTGTCGTTCAACTCTGAAATGGGTACACTAAAACTTTTCCGAAGAACAAAAATAAGAACTCCAAATTTTCAAGACATATTGGGTACCCTTAAGTTCCCCTTTTATAATTTCGATCGTATTAACTTCCCTTCCACTTTTAACATTTGATCGTCCCAAGAAAAGAGAAGACCAACCGTACTCTGAAAAAAAAGTCTCTCTTCGATTATTTTAAATAAAGTACATGAAAAAAGAAACGATATAATCAAAAGACCGGAATTACTTTTAAACAATTCTTTCGACAAATATTTATACTTTTTCTACCGAATCTCCTAAAATCAAATTAAAAAAATTTACTCTTAACACGACAAAGTCACAACTGGGTAATTATTAGATTGAGAAGAATTAATAAAGTATTTCATTTTAAGATTCAAAAGGGTAGTAAGGTTCATTATTTTGTGTTCCTATTTTACCGGGTATCTTTTTCATTATTTCCTTTTTACACCTTCTGGAGAGTTAGTACCCTGTTCCTGGAACATTTGAGTTTAAAGTCGGGTAAAACCAAACGGAAGGATCACTAATACACTACTAAATACATACCATCATATCTTTACTTTCTACAGGAAAAAACAGAGTTTTATGGAGATGTATGAGAAAACTTCGGAGGATTTAGGTACTAGAAGGGGGTGACCAATAAATTTCCTGTAAAACTCTTAACCCAACCCGATGTAAGGAAAGGAAGGGTTCGTGTAGAAATAAAACAAAGTAAGGTACCTTTTACATATAAGGATCACTTGGGTAAGAGGATAACGGAATGGACGAACTATACTATCTTATTTAACCCACATTGAGGTCTCTTTGTCTTTGGAAACTTCTTTTTTTTTTCCCCCTTGGAAGTAATACCTCTACCGACGAACTAAAGTCTTTACGACGTCTGTGTGAGTTCTCGTACAGGAATTTACGTTTCATGTTTGCTCAGTCACCAGCACATGACTGCTCGTTCCTCAACCTCCCGTCCAGTCAGGAATGTTGTGAACCGTACAAAATCCACGTGTATCAAGAGTAGTTTAACCGACCCTCCGGGGTTATCTCCAGAGAACCCTCTGACACCACGGGCGATTTTGTTGACACTGAAAGTTATTTTTAAATACGACACCTACGGTTTTGTTTGAACACTTTTAACAAGTGAAAGTCCGCTAGACCTGTTTTAGGAATCCTCCCGACCTCAGTGGTAAACTTTCCGAGAGATATTCTCGGTTCTCTTTACATAGGAACTAAATAAGCTTATGTCCAAGATCATTTACCGTATAGATGTCGGTCGGTTTAAACATAAAGTATGGACCTCGGACCTAAACCGAGTCGGAGTAAAACGGTCACTTTTGTCACTCCGAGGAAGCAGGGACGAGAGACTCGGTGATTTATCTCTAAAATCCTTACCCCACTTTAATCTAGAATTTAAATTCTAAACTACTAATTAACCTCCAAGTCCCCTTCAGAACAAAAGTAAGGAAGTCTATCTGACACAAGTAACTTGGTTCTCCTTTTATTATAAAAGTTATTTCGTTTTTTTTCGTTCAAACTAATACTTTGACCTTCGGAATTCCTTTATATATAAAAAAAAGAAAAACCATAAACTTAAAGTCTAAGAGTAGTTTACACTCAACATCAGTCAGACGAATCATCATTTAGTCTTACAGTGGTGAGCTGGAACCGTCTCAATGGACCATTACTCCTACTTTCCACACACCTTGTTAAACACAGACTCAGTGGTTCAAAAGGAAGTTGTCCTGTTTACACAGTAGACAAAACAGTGTCACCCAGAACTCGTTATCTTCGACGTCACCGGTACCCTCCTTACCCTTCCTGTGGTCGGACGTCCAGTCTTCCACCATACGTGTGTATTCACATGAAGACATTTACGTGTCTGCAAGACTTTCTTACGTGCTCTTTGACCATTGTCTCCAACGACGACGCCCTCCAGGACTTCACCCTTGGACCCCTCAAGTCCCCACCCCTTTTCCATAAAACACACACATATGGGAAAGAAGTAAATTTTTAAAATATATATACGTATAGATATATGGGGAAATTCTTTTACTTATTATCATAGGTTTCTGTCTCACTCCTTTCTTATGTATACTTACACACACAAACTGAGAAGTAATTTGATCCACCTACTAAAAGAGGGAGGTCTGGACTCTTCGGAGAAAAGATTTGACTTCACAATCTTTTCCCGACCTCAAGTCTACCAAACAATCGTAGTGTCTAAGTTACCTGTACTTGAACCCAGACCCTCTATCACTCCCTGTCCCTTCGGACCGTACGACGTCAGGTACCCCAGAGTTTCTCAACCTGTGTGGAATCGTTGTCTTGTTATTTTTCTCAAATCTGATCTCTGTATCAATTATAAACAATTTAGTCCCTGAGGTGTCAATATCTTTTATCTTTCGAAGTAGACTCAGACTGTCACCTCTCTCTATTGTATACATCAATTATTATGGTTACACTTAGTTTTCGGCATAGAACGATCGGTACTTCAAGTTTAAAGTCACCAATATATGACTCGTCGACGAGACTCTTCCTCGTGAGTCCTTCATTCTCCCCTTCCCTCTTTAACGAAGAATAACCCACCTGTGACACCCCCTGATCTCCCGTTTTACAGAGCATCGGGTTTCCCATCATATTTTGTCGTACAAGTACCCGTATTACCGAATTCTGGTACCAGCGGATTGACCTTAATACTGAAGTGTTCTCGGAGACAGACAGAAAAGGAATAGACCCTCGTTTGATACCACACAGACGGAAACTGGTCGGGTCAACTACCACAAAATAATCAAAGGACATTGACCCGAGATATGAGTAGGGAGTCCCCGAAACGAACGGGTGTGAAGTCTGTAGAGGATCGAAATAAGAACGGGTGAGATTAAGGTAATGTCGAAAGTGGTCCCTTCTGAGTCGAGTAGAGAGACCGGGACGTGAAAGAGATCGACCAAAAACTTACCGTCTTCACTAAAGTGGGAATCAGTACATTCTGACTTACAGACGGTGGATTGAACCCGGTCTCCTACACCTTTTCTCGGATTCGAAGTTTCGGGCAGTCCGGTCTGAATATAAGTGTAAAATTTCCACAGGAGTGAACCGGTATCTTTATACTGAGTCGACGAATTTTAGAGGTACGGACGACGAAGTAAACATTACATTAGGGAATCAATACGTGGCACTTAGACCTTTCTAGGTAATTGTGGTCGAGAAGACCTTTCTTTCGTAGGATAACCTTGTGTACCTCTCAGATCTCGTGTTCGGAGTTGGAGCCGTGATAGCTGAAAAACTTGGTCTAGTAAGAAGCGACACCTCCCGACAACAACACACAACATTCTAAAATCGTCGTAGGGATCGGACATGGGTGATCTACGACCATCGTCGTGGGGTTTAGGCATACACTGTTGGTCATTTATCGATCCGTAACGGTTTACATCACAGAGACCCCCACCTGTAAATCATTAGCGATGTTCAACTTGTGATGACTAAGTCTGCTAATAGAAGGTTAGTTCAAAGTAAAACCAAACATGTCTCAGTCTGATCTCACCCACAGACTTGTTATGACAGAAAAAGACTGTAAGGGAGGAAACACAGAAGTTAGGTCGAAGTAATCCTTCGAGCGATCCCGTCACCCCTGTACCAACGGAGTTCTCAAGTGCATTCCGAAAGTCTTAAGTCCCTCTCGGAACTGTTCTGTTTGTTTGAACCAGAACGACTATAACTGGTTGAGAATCCATTTCGAGAGTGCACAAAAATGACATTGGTTCAAAGATAGAACCACTTCGAGTCGTCCTTTCGTCCCTTATTCCTTTCTGTCTTTTAAGGTTCTCAGTAGAGAGAAGAAAGAAAGTAAGAAAGAAAGATCCTAAGTCTTATGTCACGAGGGACTGTTGGTCGACGGTAAAGAGAGGGGTCAGTTAGTCTGACCACTGGTTGTCGTAGGTGTAGTCTTAGATATCCGACAGTGAATCCAAAACTTGAGACGAACCTACCTAATATAAATATCAAAAGTCCAGAACTTCAGTCAGACTCCTTAAACATGAGAGTTACCCTACCAACTCTCTCCACCCTCCCACCGTCACAATTCACGAAGTTTCAGTGACACCCGCTACCCTTGGTTCCTTGGGAAGGTCTACTCAACTAGTCCTACCGTGAGTACTACAAGATTCTACTACGAGGTCACTCTTTTCTCTCATCCTTGATCTGTTATCCGATCTCTTTCACAAATTTTACTTTCCTCTATACTCCTCTTACCCCCGTCACCGAATCTGAGGAGAAATAGTTCTTCTTCCATCCACGGGTGTTGTATCTAAACAAAGAAAATTAATTAAATAAAATTATCTTATTAATGAAATGTTATAACACTACCAAAGAACGGTATATAGTTGCACTTAGTCGGTGTCCATATGCAAACAGGGGGGGGTGGCTAGGACTTGGGGTGAGGGTGCAGAGAGGGGTAGAATGGGGAGATCCAACAGGGTCTGGTGGTCGAAACCCACGGGACGAAATACGTAGTTTGAGCGTGACCAGTAGATAAAATGTATACCATTACATATACAAAGTAAGAGAGTTACAAAAATTCTGTCTCCTGTGGATTCTGAGACTGTCACCTCCCGTTCTTCGGTCTTCTTGTCTTCTTTAATCTACTCGATCTCTCCTCTGTGGTTGGTCCCCTGTTTTAAAGTCTCTCCTTTGTACGTAGGGGACCTCTGGACACCTTTCTCAATCTCCCTTAGGGGAATATTAAATGACAAAAGTTAATTCTCCGATTCTACGGGAAGTATTTTATGTGTACTTTTCCATTTTATAATCTGACAATAGCTGGCCCTTGTGAGATTAAATTTGGTCGAAATCTTTAGACACCTATTATTTGATTACTAATTCATAAATAATTTGTAAATAGTAAGTGTACGGGATTCCTAAACCTGAAGACGGTCAAGAGACCTTTCCGTTTGAATAAAGTTTTACAAATGTAATATAATTTATCTTTTGAAACTTATAATTAGACCTGAATTGTAGAACATTGAAGAACAGTAGAAGTCGACTTGACCAGTGACAATAGAGAGTATTGTTTTTTCCACACACGGGTCAAATCACCCACTTACAACTGACTCACGGACGTTAAGCTTCATGACACAAAGTCTGGACCGAACCACCGACAACCCTTCTTCCACCTCATCGTCCCACCCCTCGACTCGGTCCTGAGGACCTCCCGGTCTCGACACTACTCAGGAGGTCTGAGTGTCGATCTTAGAGTCCGGGAACTTTGTTCCTCCAAAATGTCGTGTCATATATGTTTTATAAAATAATAACCACCTTATGATCTATAGTTACAACTTCTTTATAGGAGACGGGAATCCTTTCCCCTAGTTTTCTTTCTTTGGGAAGAGAAACGGGACGGTCACAAAAGTGACACAGTCTCTATTTCGTCCCCTCAGGAAACTGATTAAAAAATAACCTGAGACTTAAAGTTAGACACCGGGTATTTGTTTATTGAATTACAGGAGTCGAATCTACGGAGTAGTTAAATTTTATCTGGTTATTATAGAAGAACGGACCTATGCCAACCGACTCGACCTACGATAAAATGTCGGGCGAACTCGAGATTCTCAAGATCAAGAGACTATTTCGGTGAGTCTACGTATCTTTTATACCACACAAATAACGGGGAAAAATTTGTTCAGGTAAAAAGAGAACTTGTGTCAATCCCCGTTAAATGACACGAAGAATCAAGACCATTAAATCCTTCCCAAAGGTACCAAAGGCACCAGAGGACCAGTCAAAAAGACACGTAGTCGGACGGCTATCTAATAGACTCCGGTTGTAACAGTCGAGAAACCTACTTACAGAGGGTCCGTACATAAGGGGGTTCCCCGTCATTTTTAACCGAACCTCCCACTACATTAGAATCTATTATGCAACCAAACATCCGGTGGTTTCCCGACGTTATGTATTAGTCTATATTCCGTATAGATACCATAATTTTAAACTACCACTACTTTAGGTCCTCTTAATCCTTTTTTTATATATTTTTATAAACCTTTCACTTTCACAATCAGTGAGTCAGAACAGGCTGAAAATACTGGGGTACCTGACATCGGACGGTCCGAGGAGACAGGCACCTTGAGAGGTCCGTTCTTATGACCTCACCCATCGGTAAGGGAAGAGACCCCTTAGAAAGGTTGGGTCACTAGCTTGGGTCCAGAGGGTGTTACACCGTCTAAGAAATGGTAGACTCGGTGGTTCTTTCGGTTTTTATGAACCTCCCCCTCGTTATTATTATTATTTAAAGGTTTCACAACTCTTTATGACGGGACCCGTTTCTCAGGACTCCCTCCCATCCCAATAGTCTAGACAACCCAATCCTATGGTAGTGTATGTGGTGTAAAAATTTAAAAAAAAAATTCAAAAGTTTCAGATATAAATTTCAGATAGAAGGGGGAAAGAAAGATTAGATGATGTCCTGTTTAAAACGTTACCAAATTTAAATCTGTAAAAGTTTAAATGAAATGCATTTCTGAAAAGAACACTGTTTTCGGTGTAGAACTTTTTACTGACAGAGAAAACTCCAGTCTGACAAGACACACCGGCAGATCGTCTCTCCGACACGTCCTCCGTCTCCTTCCTCTCGACGACTCATTCTCTTTCTGTGTGTAAAGTTAGGGTCTAAACGAAACCCAATCGGAACGTTAATCCCCTTTCGGGTCCTTTCGGACCTTCGGGTCAAAGGAGTAGACAATTTTTTTTTTTTTTCTTTTCCGACGGTTACGGAGGACGACGTCGCAAGAACTTCCAAAACTCTGTTGACTACAGCCCACCAAACCACGACCGACAAAGACTCAATTCGTCATTCCGTTCCCCATCTTCTTCTGTCTGTCATTGACCGATCTTCTCCTGTACTACGGGTCGAATGGACAAAACACTTTGAAGTGTTTGTAGGACAAACTCAAGAACGACGACGACAATTTTTTTTTTTTTTTTTAAGAAGGTGTGTCGTACACCGGGAACGGGTTAAATTTATTTGAGTTTTCCTGATAGTCATTGAAAGTCTCAATTCTAAACCCGAAACGTAGTTAGTTCTCTGTCAGTCTCTATGGTCGTTCCTTGCAAAGAGAAGCAGATATTTTAGTGGCACTAAATAGGAAAATTACTTTTTTTTTTTCATCCCCGCCGAATGCCTCCGCGTTGTCGACACCAAAATACTCCCCTTTCATTAGGTCTTAAGGAACACCCCCCCGACAACGGTGTTCCCCAGTCAAGACCTAATAACCACCTCCGACCGTAGTAGGATGTCGCTGTGCTTGAACTGACATGTAGTTATCGAACTTTATTGAACGTCAACAAAATCCGCTCCTTTCGAGTTCGTTATGGACCGAACTGATCGAGACAAATTCATTCCCGAAGTCGTAATAACTAGACTCCAGCTGAACTTACAGACCTCGTCCTCGTCCTCTTCCTGTTGTGGTAACAGAAATTCGAACGTGACCAAAGACCAACGGGTGAATCGTGTACACTCGTCAAATTGACAGCGGCACTCAGTTCCCGAAGGGGGTGAGGGTTCCAATATTTATCTCTACCTATTTATAAAACCTAGATAGTCGGAGGTTCATAAGAAGTCTACAAAACCCAAGTTGGTTTGTCTTATGTAACACGACTCGTGTAAGAGGGAACTAAAAAACTCCTGACACATACTAAATACCCTTTACCTTAGGTATACAAAGACGAAGTAAATGTGAATTTAGTAGTTTTCTAACACAACATTTCGACACACCACAGGTTCTATCGAAAACTCGAACTAAAAATTTTTTTATTCGACGAAGTCTCAAAAATAAGGAAACTTTCAATCTCTCCCTTTTCTCTTTCTCTCTATGGGTCCTTCCGGATAAATCGGTTCTACTTTATTTAAACTTGTGGTCCTTCAAGTTAAATTCGACTTTGATGTTTTGGCTTCTTAAAGTTCACCCGGGTCTTGACCCCTCTTATGTTTCCAAGGAGAGGTCAGTGAAAGGCTTCGTAGAGGTTGCTTACGTCTTTTCGTCGACCGGTGAGTCGTCGGGGTGATTCCCTTCCCTCCCGACACTGACGTGACAGTCACTGGGTCGATTGAGTACACGGGTGACGGTGTCTCGACAACAAGAGCCCGGAGGACTCTCGTCAGGGAGGGCAGGTCTATTTCTTGAGAAACGGGATAAAATCGTACCTTTATAGACGAGAGGACCACAAAAGGGCCCCAACAGGACAGGGTACGGTCGTAAAGGATAAACAAGAAGACGGTAGACCGAGTTTATCGACCGGTGACCTGACTTATGACACACACGTGAACCCCACCACAAATGAATAACCCGATTTACTCTTTATAGAGTAAATCGAGTGTTATCCCGGTTCTTCCGTACGTCAAACATATTTCATTCTTTATACAATTGATCCCTGGATGTTCAAACATTCTTCGGTTTACATTCTGATTCAAAAGAAAGGGGTAGAGTTATAAATCAGTGACAGTATCGTCGACAAATCAAAAAAATCCATACGAAATAGTAGATGCATACCATAGAAAACTTGCCATAACCCTCTTTTCGTAGGTTTAATGTTGATAAAATACACTGTCATATTAACTCTATAAAATTTTAGAGACAACTCCTGTATAGACGAGTAGAGATCTCGTAATAGATCACAATCTTATACCTTGAAGTAATAGGTCACTCCAGAAATCTGACACACCAGACTTCAATAAAGTTGTCTTAATTATCAGGACACTTAATGGACATATAGGGTTAAGTCAATAGACCCCCACTTCTCATCCTAAAACCTTAGATCTTCCAATCTTAAAAGAGGGATTAAGGATCGGGATTCCTTTTAAATTATTTAACAAAGAATTCAAGTAGTAGGTCACTATTGACGACAATTGTAGAATCATATACAAGAAATTCGTGTACATACATCTGTACACACGTATGTGTGTATGCGTCTCAAATTACTAGTATAAATAAGACGAAACATCGAAGAGAAAAAGTAAATCTTTGTATAATACCTGAAAAAGGATCCAATCATTTACCGTTGGGTGAGGTCATAAGAACGGATCTCTTAGGGTCACTGTCCCCTCGGCCCACCCGACGGCAGATACCCCAGCGTGTCTCAGCCTGTGTTGACTTCACTGAATCGTCGTCGTCGTCGTCATTTGACAATGTGGAAACTCAAAAATTATAAATGTCTTAATCTTTTATTATTAAAGAGTCTTAACATGGTACTAATCGAATTGTAGAGTCTCATAAAAATTTACATCCCAAAATTTTTTATAAAATCTCTGTAAAAATTTACAACTGGAATCAAAAATCGTTACCAAAGATATAGAATTCTGTGTAATCTTTTATTAATAGAAGATGGAGAACGTAAAAACAATATAAAGTCTGGTTGTGTGGGAAACTCTTGGTACCTCTTATAGGTAAAGGAAAATCTTCTCCAGTTCCAGAGGATAAAAATTTGTAAGATCTTTTCTAGTTATCTTATTAACCATTAAAAAAAAAAGAAGAAATCCTTTTTTCTTCACAAAGAGGTAAGGTAACGGTTCTTACCGAATTTAGTTAGACGTAGGGAAAAGCACCACGAATCAGGTGACCATTTTGAGGGTTTCAGTTGAAGTTTCTTTCGACTCCAGGTATGGATAAAACGGTAGACAAAGACTCAAAGAAGAGGGGAACAAAACCTCAAAGGTTAGACAATGATATCTCGAGTCAGGACAAGCAAAACAACTGTCCAACGGTCCTTTGTAGGTCCGCTGTTTCCGTCCCCAAGGACGAGGACCGTCGGTCGGAGTGGAGGATTTTCTTGAGGACGTTCTCCCCTACACTTAAGACCTCGAGGGTCGATAAGATGAGGACAAAGGTGGTCGATGGGGTGGTTCCCTAAGTCGTTCGGTGCTGTTTTCGGCTTTATCTTTTTGTTTCTTGCTCATAAAGTTCCACTCCGAGGGTCTTCCACACAAGAAAGAGACAACAGACCAGCGATTAGTCAGAGTTTAGAATGGAAAGTTGATCGTTATTACTGGAATTACAGAAGGTGAAGGAAGAGCGGTGATACATCACTATAAACGAACGATATCTTTTCCTTAGGTTTCTTTTCATTAGATAAGAATTCAATTTTTTTATTGGGAGTTTTTTTTTTTTTGGGAGTTCATGATGATTTGTTTACTTGTTTATGCCAAAATGAAGTGACCTACTAAAACCGTTATTACACTTGATACTTAATTTACAAAATTAATGATTTTCTTAGTTGAAGGTGAATTCTCCCACTACAAATTTTAAAAGAAGTTTCTTTTCAACTATTTTATATAAAATTGTAAATAGTCTTAATATACGAGTCTTTCAAAGGAGTGTCCGGAAGGTCAGTTAGGGGGAAGGTATCCGTTGGTGTCAAGAATAAAGATAATGATACTCTTATTAAACCGACAAGTACTCAAGATATACTCATCTTAGTAAGTCACATATAAGAACATAGACTGAAGTAACCGAGTCTTCTTACAAAGACTCTGACAAGGACAACGATACATATATTCGTCAGGTTAAGGAACATATCTACTCATAATATCGTAATACCTTAATAATGTGTCGACAAATAAAAGAATAATTAACTATAAACCAAACAAAGGTCCAACCCCGAGGATACTGATTTCGACGAGATTTGTAAGAACGTGTTCAGAAAACCACCTGTACACAAAAGTAAATAGAACCCAAGTCTGGATCCTGATTTTAACTACCTACTATCCCATCTACATACGAATTGAAATATTCCTTATACTTTACTATACCGTAACACCAATATTAAACAT
The DNA here is from genome assembly GCA_006410555.1 of Capra ibex. NCBI lineage: Eukaryota > Metazoa > Chordata > Mammalia > Artiodactyla > Bovidae > Capra > Capra ibex. Next base: position 781,756 of record SJYO01041148.1, read on the forward strand.
AGAGGAAGTACTGATTTTTAATCAATTCGTAAAAAAAAAGATTAAAAAAAAAAATGAAATGTTATGACATAACCAAAACGGTATGTAGTTGATCAATTCGTAAAAATGTGCTCGAACAATCTCTAAACTTAGACAAAAAACAATTCATAGATAAGTATAAAGAACAGGGTAAATTCACAAAAAAGAAAAATATAGTAGAAGTAACTATATATTAAGTGTATGTTATTTTACGTGAGTAAAATTCATGTGTCAAATTACTCAAAACCACTTACTAAAATAGGTAAAATGGTGGTCACTATTTTATATTCTTGTACAGGTAATTGGAAACATCAAGTAAGAGACGGGTGGGTCGGTGTTTCAGAAGTGACTAGATGAAAGACAGCGGATGTCTAATCGAAATGGACAAATCTTAAAATATATTTACTTTATTAAATATATAAGAGAAAACGTATACTGGAAAATAAACCGTATTATAAAAAACTTTCTCTAGATACAGTAACACACACTAAACAAGTAACCATAACACCTCATTATAAGATAATATACTTTCGTAGTATCTACCACATAGGTAAGTGGACAATTACACACAAATACAGTAAACATTAATAAATCCTTATATATAGGTACAATAGTCCATCTATATCTAAACTGAAATACTCTTTGACGGGTTTCCAAGATGTCTCACTGAGGGTAGTATGAGGGTAGTCCGTATATACTCTCAAAGACAAGAAAAGTGTAGCATTGTGAAAACGGTTAAATTTTTACAAATCGGTAAGATTATTGTCCTTTTACGTTTAATTCAAAAAATCAAATTAAATGTTAAAAAGTACTCGAACAACTATAAAATATGTAAAAGACAACACTTGTCAGATCAGTTTCGAAAACGGGCAGAAACCGTTGGGTAATACCCAACGAACGGTGTATACACAATTTATATATACGTAACGTTTTTTAAGAAGGGTTAGACACCGAATAGAAAATCAAAAGAATTACTATAAAAAATTTCCTATCTACAAAGATTAAATGTACTTCATTTTAAAATTTAAAAATACAAATCACGGTAAACCAAAGAAACAGATTCTTTGGAATGTGTATAACTCTAGTATTTCGTAAAGGGATATGAAAGAAGATCTTCGAAATATCAAAATCAAAAATATACATCAAGGTACTAAGTGGAACTCAAGTAAAGACGTAAACCACTGTCATCTACCAACTATGATTAAAGAGACGATGTACTTAGGTCAACAAGGTGGTAATAAACAAATTTTCTAAAAGGAGAGAAATAACTTAATAGAACCGCAGAAACAGTTATACTTAACTGGTGTATACACTTAGCTGGTAAATAAAGACCTGAGATAAGGTAATGTAGTTAGATTTGTTTTGAACCATCCTAATATCAACGTGACTACAGAGATAACCGTAGTAATTAAAAATTATTCGGTCAATAGAACCGGACACACATACTCACAAGTAGCGAGTCAGTACAGGTTGAAGTTTTGTCTATATGTCCAACTCATGAAGGTACTGGCAAACGGTCACCTTGGTACGTATTCTCAAATTTAGTCCAACCCGTAAGACAGAAAATACAAAAGGTTTAGAGGAGGATCTGTCATTAGACTAGAATTCGATAAGACACCATTCGTTTTGGGTTTTTATATACCAATATTTAAATTAGTTCTTACTATTAGGGTCATTTTCCCTACGTAAAAAGTTTGGGTAAATATATTTTACACCGAACTTGAATTAAAAGTAAGTAAGTAAGTAAGTAAGTAAGTTATTAAATAACAGATGACAAAAAGTCTGTGACAAGATCTATTCCTTTCTCCCCTCCTTTTATAAAGAAACAAGTATTAAAGATGTTCCCTTGTTATGAATATTAGAGATGAGAGAACGGACAAATTGTCGTATATAGAGTGTTAATGTCTCTTTTTTGGATACGGACTATTTTATTTGTAACCTATCTTACAAAAATGCATAAGGATACTTAAATGTCTTTTAACAGTCGTGAGTCTTCAAATGATTTCTTTTTATGAAGGAGTCCGAAAAGTTCAAACGATAGGGACAGTATTTTGTAGGTAAAGAAAATTCGGACTCTTACATTTGATAGGGAAGACAGGTAAACTTAAAAGGTTGGACAAAATCTTCAACTTAGAATAGATAATAAAGATTCTCTTTACACAAGTCTTTGACCTCAAATTATACTGGTAAAGAAGAGACCTAAATATATTAAATTTACTTATAACAAAATAAGATTATAATAATAAAATTTTTTAAAGGGGTTTGAAGGACCACTTACTTTGTAAAAATCCTCAAAACGTCAAGTTCTCTATTCAACATTCACCACTTCTTACACTCGTTAAGGTCTCGTGGGAAGGACTCCGTCGTCCCCTCTAAGGACACCTCAGAATTTCTGCATCCCTTTGGAAAAGGTTTAGTGTCACATGTTCATGTCGTCCCACGTGTGCATCATAACCCCGTTGTCCTTCCCTTTACACTTCCTCCGTGTAACAATCGTCGAATTTTCACTACTGTTGACGTTTATCTTACAGGCCTCATGTCACGTTGGTTTGTGAATAAAGTCTCTTAAGATTTCCTTCCGGGCATGGTATGACAGAACTACTGACACCGAAACATCATCTCGGACTTCAGTCCGTTCAACTAAGGAGGTCAAGGTAAGAAGAAGGAGTTCTAACGAAACCGATAAGCTCCAAAAAACATAAAGGTATGTTTAGAACTTTAATAAACAAGATCAAGACACTTTTTACACCGACCATCGAACTATCCCTAACGTAACTTAAACATTTAACGAAACCCATCATATGAGTAAAAGTGATATAACTAAGAAGGCTAGGTACTTGTACCATATAAAGAGGTAGATAATCACAGGAGAAACTAAAGAAAGTTGTCACAAAATATCAAAAGATATATATCCAGAAATCAAAGAAATCCATCTATATAAGGATTCATAAAATAAGAAAAGCAACGTTACCACTTACCTTAACAAAGGAATTAAAGAAAAAGATGAAAGAGTAATAAGCACATATCCTTACGTTCCCTAAAGACACACAACTAAAATATAGGACGTTGAAATGATATAAGTAACTAATCGAGATCATTAAAAGACCACCTCAGAAATCCCAAAAGGTACATCTCCTAGTACAGTAGACGTTTGTCACTCTCAAAATGAAGAAGAAAAGGTTAAACCTAAGGAAA